>JAQFZY010000042.1:0-67942 GCA_034696285.1 Hypogastrura burkilli | reverse complement strand
AGAATAGAATACTAGATCAAGTTTAGCTAAAGAATATGTACTTACGAAAATTGAATAAATATATTCCGGTGAATATTAACGCTTTTTCCGGCACGAAAAGTCCAAGCAAAAAAAATCCATGACTTACCTTGGAATACAACGCCACGACGTATTTAAGGATCTTAGGCGGGGCCGCGGTAAGGAGCGGCTCAACGGCGTCCAGATCATCCGTCCGTAACAATATCATTTTCAGGGACTGCTTAGTCTTATCCTTCATTTCCTCCGTGCTTGTGGAGTTCATGTAGATCTACATAGAGTGGGATCAAATTGAGTTCAATTATTGTATTATTCTACTAGAACATCCTGCAGTACAGGAACTTTGCGTGACAGTTAGAGGGCAAACCGGGTCCCAGTTGCGTCATCTGGCTCATATATGATTCATCTGACCCCATTACTGTTACCTACCTTAAGGATCTTGGGGAGGAGGCCCTGGCTCGTCACATACTTGGCATGCTCGGAGCTATGACGAGCACTGTGTCCAAGGGCCCAGGAAGCAGCAGCTGCCACGGTCCCGTCTCCCGAGTCGTCCATTGCCAGGGCCAGGGCATCCACTCCCTGCGGGACAAAAACAGAGTCACCCGTGCATAATTAAACATTCTGGAACCATACAATCAAGAATTTGCATATTTCTATTTCCATTTTACATGGGAGCAGAGCATTCAAACATTCGTGAATTCATAATGAGGCCTGAGTCCTGGGAGAACGTTCGAGGAAAAACGGGCCCAGTATTAAAAATTTAACCCGGCCTAAAATTAGCCTAAAGTTCCCACAGCCTTACACCCTTTCCTAGTCAACAATAAATATAGAGGGGAAAAGTTGTAGGAACTCCTCCTTGTTACCATTATCTCAACTACTACTACTACTGCTATTATGATTATGAGGGCAGGTAGGAAAAAGTTGGAGTAATCTCATTACTTTTGACGTTTCAGAGAATGGAGGACATTAGGCAGGGGGGATCATTGGATGGCGGATGTTGGCTGTTTTGGACGGGCGGAGCGGGCCCTCATAATAAAATAACATAACCGTTAGAAGGAAGAATCGGGAAGGCCATAGGCCCGGCCCCAAGGCCATCCTTTACTTTCGGCGAGGTCAGAAATTGAAAACGGACGGGCTCATAAAGTTGAAGTTGGTCATAATTTTGGGCCAAATTTTCGGGAGTGAGGGGGGCTAAACTATGAATGGTTCTATTAGGACAGTAGTAGTACAGAGCTTGTACATCCTCGACAGGCCCGCAAGGAGAAAGCATAACAGTTCGCCGTTCCAATGAAGGAAAGGAAATAGAAAAGAGCCTTCCCACTTTCACCTCCTGCTGTTCCTCAACTATGGCCATGTGGGTCCCGGGTATTGTATTAGGGAAGAGTGGCGTTTTCGGGCATGACTGTATCACTCATTTTAAATTAGAACGCCATTTATTATTACTGTATATCAATATGCCGGTAATCTATGCAATCGATGTATTTAAATAGTAAATATTTAAATGACGCCCTTAAGTACTGGGGTACAGTTTGGATCTAACACACACTCAAATCAGAGCATCCCAAATGGACCCACGAGCATGAGCCCATCTTAAAATAGAAGGCGGGTCACGCCGAGGCCAGGCATAGTACCAGCAGTAGCGGTCCAGGAAGTGCCTATTAGAGGCAATTAGAAGCCGTGAAGGAACAAGAAGGCGGGCAGATAATCGTAAACAAAGGACCTGAGCGTGTGGGTCGAGGTCAATGGCGGAAAATACGAGGGTCAACTGTGTATTAGCGTGGGCTGGCTGTATTTTTATATCTTGGAAATGCAGGCCTAACCTAATCCGCGTAGCAATGTAAATTGTAAATGCCGGACGAAGAATTGTATACGGGTCACATCATGTCACATACCAAGGTACAACTGAGCCTGGAACCTGTGACCAGGGCACAATTGACCATGACCACGTAGTAGTACGAGTAGTTCTATTTGGGTGTGTGGGTAAACTACAATTCTGACTGTCCCCAATAGGCATAAATAAGGTAGAATGGATCCCATAAACACATACTGCATATAGGGCTGATATAGATAGTGAGCACATACCTTGGAATAGATAACGGAGAGAGCGAGGGCTGGAGAGTGTCCAGCAATGAACCCGAGTGCCATTATTCCGGGTAACTTGGTCTCTCCCCGGTTCCGAATGACTGCGTTGACCAGGACGCCCAGCCCGCCCGCCTCCACAATCAACTGGGCCAACTGGCCAAGGGGGGAAAGAAGACATTCAGATTAATGGCCTATATAGGCCGGAGAGCTCAGAGATTTCCTTCCCATTGATTCGGAATATTGGGGGAGGCCGCGGAACACACTTGAATGTTTATTTATGTCACTCTAAATTAATTGGAAACACTCCTCTTCGCTGTTCAAGGGCTGAGACGGGGTTTTGGCCAATAGGTATGGCATAGGTACATAACATAGTAACCTGAGAGTAGCGCTTCAGATTGGGGGTTCCTTACCTCGGGAGAGTGTTTCACAATTTCACGGACGAGACAACAGGCGGCCTTCCTCACGAGCTCCTCCGTGTGACCACAGTGTTCCAGGACTAATTGGACGATGTCGGCCTCAATGATCACTTCAGCCATATCCATGGCATGCTTGGCCACCATGGCCAGGGCGTTGAGGGCCTGTCTCTAAAGTGCGTAATAAGGGAAAGTTGGAGTGGGTACTCCAGAGAAGCTAATCCTAATTGAGACTTGAAAGGTTGCTCATTACCTTCAATTTGGGGTCAATATTGCTCACGGCTCGGACGAGATGGGCAATGGCTCCCGTGTCAATGACGCTCTGGGCCGTTTCCGGGGAATGCTTGCAGACGTCGCTGAGGGCGCTGGTGGCCACGACGCGGACAGTTACTTCCGGCTCCTGAAGGCAGAGGATGAGCAGCGGGACGGCACCTGGGTTCAAAGTATGAAGTGGGCAGATAACAATTAAAATATGATTGAAGGATACATTGGCGAATCAGTGAACCTTAAAACAATTTTAACCTATAACTGGAACTAGAAGACACCGAACCAAACTTAACAGCGCCAAAACTAGCCTAACTTAACTTGACACCGCCAAAAGTAGGTCTAAGTTAAAACAGGCAAAAGTAACAAGTAAGCTAACCTAATTAACACAGCAAAAGCTACCCTAATCCGAACTTAATGTAACCTAATCTTAGTTAATCTTTGTCAAAACTTCCTGATCAATGAGCCCTCTGAAAACTGATCCTCTTTAACGGTGCTAGAACACTGTCCATGTTTCCATACCTGCACCAATGATGCTGTATGCGGAATTGAGGTCATGTCGAGCAATGTAGCCACAGACCCAGGCAGCGGCTTCCTAAGACCAAAAAGCATTGAATTAGAAATTAAGCTTAGGCTATACAACATTCAGGATTGCCCACCTTCACGCCAGGGTCAAAGTCTTCGAGTGCAGCCACAACTAGGTCCAACCCTCCAATGTCAATCACGGCTCGAGCCAGTTCCGGATTATGTCTCACCACACTCCGAATGGCCAGCAAGGAGGCTCGTTTCAAGTATTTCTATGATTGAAGAAGCATTCACATTTATGACCTTGGCTAATGAATAAGTTCAGGCCGGCCCTACGTTTGCTTTATCCATGTTGAAGTAGAGGAGAATCCGGACAATGTCCTGCTTGATCATTAGCTCAGCAATCTTGGGACAGTGGCCGGCGAGGCGTCCAACGGCCGTGGCAGCATTCTGCTGAATGGCCGACGAGCTATCGGTAAGAAGGTTTCGGAGAAGGACGATCACGCCCTGCTGAATCATTTGCTCGGCATTCTCGGGCCGTTGACTAAATTCCGCACAATGTTGGGCAAACGTGTGCCGCTGGATCCTGTACTGCTCAAAGGCTGTGGAACGACAGTACAACGTTACCTACCCAAGAATCAGCTAAATTAGGCGTATATTTGAATGGAAACACAAGGACTCACCAACTGAAATTGCCCGTGACATTACACAGTTTCGAAGAAATATAAACACTTGTGATGATGTGACTTCTTGACAGCCAACGTTAGGCCTGAGTTAGTCCTTAAAAAACCCGTTCCAGGTTTCACTTTCGTTAAATAATGAAGTCACAATGTTTTTAAACGTTCAACGTTCTCCTCTTTTGGGAAGCTTCGGCTCCAAGTTTTCGATTCAGAGTAATAAAAAAACGTTTGGTAAGCAAGTTGGAAGGAATTTATTTGTTTGTTTGTTGGCATGGTGATCAAGTACCGCATACGCCATATTGGCTTTCTTCACATTATTTGCGTTTGCGGTTACGGAATTGTCGCCACAACAATGGCCAGCGAGCTTGTTACGATTCCTGATTCAAATGTTTCATTCAGTAAATCTTCTTGAACAAGCTTACGATTTGGGTAGACGCATCGATTTTGTTGCAAAATTCAAATTGTGGCCCAAGATAGAACTAGAATGAATCGAATTCCAGGGAACCTGGCTCGATTGGGTGCCGGCAAGTTCCTAAACCCTTTGGTAAGCTTGAAGCCAATGTCGAAGAGTCGCTAAGCGACAGATTTACCTAATTCTTTGTAGCTAAGTCCCTGTGGCTTTATTTTTTTTTCAACAGGGTCAGATGACCCCGGACTTTGGAGGAGGGCTCAAGTTCATTCATTTGGGCCAAGGCACCTCAGGGTCCTTCCAGCCAAGCAAGGTACGAGTTGAGAAGGGTCAAGTGGTCAAATGGTGTGCCTGTGGAATGAGCTCAAAGCAACCCTTCTGCGACGGAAGCCATACCAAGAGCGGCGCAAAGACGCCCATTACTTTCAAGGCCACGGAAACCAAGGTAATTCTGCGGACAAAGGGCAACTTGGCATCGCTTACTATGTGAAATTTCTATTTCCAGGAGTACTTTTTCTGCAACTGCAAGAAGACCGGCAAATCACCCTTCTGTGATGGCACCCATGCCAAATAACTGTCACATCACGTGGACTGCTAATAGGAAAAAGCTTAGCTAATCACTATCCTACGTCAAGAACCTACATTACGCTCATCCGATCAATATTAGCACTGCTCAACAATGAAACAAAGTATAGGATAAGTCGTCAGTTGGCAAATAAACCCAAATTAAGTTAGACCACAATGTGTAATTTGTGTCATCCGTTTTTATTGAAGGACTAAATCCAACGATTACGTAAGTGTTAACCAGTAAAATATCTCCGATTTAGAATGCGCAGGTACGTGTCAATAGCTAGGTTTAACTATTTATAGGCGTTTTATTAGTATTATCAGCTAGAAATTAGCATAGGAGTGTGAGTGTGCTTGCTATTGCTAGTGAAACGATAAATGCGAGAAGACGACTAAAAAATAAATCTACCGTGTATATAAGGACAACGATCCAAACGGAGCTGGTACTTTCCGGTATAATTATTATGTGGATCCATGTCCACAATGCCGAGTTCAGGCTGTTATATTATTACTTCGACTTGATTGACTGCTGAATGACTGAGTGAATCCAATCCAATGCAGTTCGTACCGTAGTGAAGTTGAGACGCCGGAGGAAACTACGAATGATGATAAATTCTAATTTGGCGGAGTCCTTGGTTGTCTGACAGAGGAGCTTGGTCGTCAGCGTCAGAAGCCATTGCATTATCTGACAGAGAACAGAGGAAGAAGAATCACAATCAATTTCACTCCAAAGTTCATGTGGGAGGATCATGAACCGAAGAGGCCTTACCTCAGAGTCAGGGACCCTGTCACCTCCAATGAATAACCAGCGGGTCGGAGCCCAGAGGTAAATATGACAAATGGTTGCAGCCAATTCAGCGGAAAGTCGCTCGCTCGGTTTTCTCTTGAGTAATCCATGCACGAGGGCGTTGAGGACGGGCGGGAGGGACTCAATGTCGGCTAAATTACTTTCCTCGTAAGTCCTTGCATCCAAACTCTGTCCATTTACGGAAACAAATGGGTTTTGTTTCCCCATTATCTCATAGGCTATGGCTCCGGCACTCCATGCATCGGACTTCTCATAGGAAATCTTTTTCCAGGTTCCAGGGCTCGCGGCTGAGACCTCAGGCCTGCTCCGAAAAACAATTCAATTTTCTTAGAGCTTCTACAGGTCAGAAGGTTACGTAGACTAATATACTGCAGCTGTATTTTTAGATTACGCCATCAGTGCTGCATTCCCTCCTCTGTCCGTTTCAATAGTAGGAAACGGAAGATGAAGTCCATGTGTCTTGTCTGCCAAGCAGCATCCAAAATCTGTTATGACAAGATGAGGATACGCGGCCTCGGCTGAAGTGTCCAGCAAAATATTGTCTCCCTTGAGATCCCTACAAAATAGTACAACCTGAGTTTCCAGTTTCGAATCATGGTGAACGTTTTCTATTTAATACTTAAAATGTTTAAATTCCGTCAAGTTACCTGTGCGCAATTTCATTTCTGTTCAAATGAGTAATTCCTTCCAGCAACTGCGTCAGTATTAGAATCCGACTTTTCAACCGAAGATCAGGGTGATCAGTAATGTAGGTCTGCAGGTTAGAGTCATACCTTGAGTAAACAAAATCCGAATTAATAATTTCGCTTGGTTATTTAGGAATCCCATTCAGTAGTTCCCATGAGGAAGCTTACCGCTTCATAACCAAGAAGAGACTCATGTTCCTTCCAAGCCCGTCTTGATTGAGCCTTCTGGGCAGAGCGTCTGGGTACTTTTCGAGGGACTCACTCAACAATGGGACTTGATCAGTGAATACGTGGGAGATTTCAATGATGTTTGGGTGTGGTGGACATCGTTTCAAGTTCCCCATTACACTGCAAAAGTTATTAAAAAATTACTCTGCGTTTGTGACAGAGCTACAAGCGTAGTCAAACATACTGCTAGTGCTAAACAAACTGCAGGACAAACTTACTCAGCCTGAACTGAAACTAGGCTGGACACATTTCGAGCTGGAACAATTTCTTTACACATTGCCCGAATAATTGCTGCAGAGTTGGACTCGCAGTAAAAGTTGAACATCATCTTGACCCCAAGAGGATACGACTCCAACCCTAATTCTTCTTCTGGCTCATCTTTCTTCCATCTTGCAGAGTAAACTGCTGCTGATGATCCTTGTGCAATCAAGGGTCCGAACTGCAAGTCCTTCACCGACATTTCTGCCTCGTCCACCTCTTCGGATACTCGCACCTGCTGCATCGCCATTTTCTCCATTTGCCTCTGTTTCTTCATAAATGATTCCTAATTACAATAGAAAATTCAAGGGGTAATCTAAACAGCTCATACTTTTGTATTTATCAGTTAGCCAGTACAACCACGAAAAATTACCCGGATTTCCCAGCAAATCCCTTCAAATTCATTTTCCTTTGTCAGCATCCCAGCTCCTGAAGCCAATGAAACTCCAACCAATGCAAAGAAAGGTCGAGAGTTGTTCCCGTAGAGGAGCTGCTGGGAGGCTCTCTTCCGTAAATCTGTTGACAGGGAGTTGGTAACACGCCGGAGAACATTGTTCACAAATATTTGTCTACACAAAGTGGGAGCCGAAACAATTATTAGATGTTGAGCCCATGCCATATATTTGGCTTAAATAATTTGCCCATCTTCCTTACCGAAAGTGGGCATGAATTTCCTCTCCGATCCAACCAAAGGGACTTGAACCCCCCGAGCTCCCTGGAGCAACTGAATTTAGCCCATGCGTGCCCACACTCCGACCTAGAGGATCTACTTGTCCCAGTATTGGTTTTCTATTTCCGTAAACTTTCAAGTGATATCGGAGGATTGCACGACCATGACCAATGAGGCGTCGAAGTATTGACATGTCGAGCCGAAAGATCCCCGGGAACCCAGCAGTAGTACTTGTTGTTGCGGCCGCGGCTTGGTAAAGCAGCCTATTCATAACTTCCCATTTACAAGCTAGAAATTAAGGAAATAACTGCTGTCCAACGCCTTTTTCCACCAGTGGTGTTTGCAGTAGAGCTGTACGTTGCTTTCACATGACCCAAGGTCCCTGGAAAGGCATGCTTCGAATTAACACACTTCCTTGTATTTATGACCTATGTAGTTTAGTTATAGTTATATACATAGCCCTACTTTCACTTTATACCATACCACTAGAAGATTAGTTGTACTTTGTACACGTAATGTTAAAGTGTTTAGTTTTGCTAGGTTAGTCAGTTAGTGGTTAGTCGTTAGTGGCGAAATATTATATTCACCTACTATTGGTCATTGGTATTGGTATTTGGGATTGGGATTGGGTAGGGAAAAAAAACAATCACAAAAGTGTCAGTGACTGATGTAGTGAACACGTAATTTAATGCCGTAACATAAACATAACAGCTAAAGTTGTGTTACTCTGTCCTGTGTGTAATCGTCGTCACCCAATTTCAAATCTCACCTCTGACCTGCTTCGTGGTTGACGTGTTGACCTCCTTTTCTGTCGCGGTCACTTCTTCACTTGAGTAGAACTTTTCCTTCTATTTCAAACCAGGCGGTGAAACTGTAGCCTTGCGTCACGGGCAATAATAGATTGTCTGAACATTAAGCTTGGACTTTGGCATTAGACGATGCCGTAGTACTACGCACACATATTATTATCTATCTACACACGGGATACATGCCTATTGTTCCATACTTTCGTCGTTTCGTTTAGGATTTAGGACTCGTGATTTACATTATTAGCTATTAATATTAACTGTATGGTATTGTTTCAAACATTTGTTCACAAAGTAGTAGGATTCATAGTATCATAGTTCGACAAAGCCCAATAGCCCACTTACATCAGAAAGTAATTTAATGATTGACTAAATTAAATGCCACAAATCAAACGCAAAACAATAGAGCTTAGTAGCTAGTTAAAGGAGTTTTATTACTTTCATATCAATGACGACGATAATTACTTATCAAGTAATCAGTTGAGAACATTCTTGGTTAATTTGTCGATTACATAATCAAGAACAGCTTTGTGACTAGAATCGCAATCGTAGATGAGAATGAGCCCCGGTAAACTATGTACCTAACCTATTACTACTCGTTTTACTGAGGTACTGGTACTAATCTTAAGTAGAAGTAGCATACAATAATAATAAATAACAACAATGGACAAAATGTGCATAGACTAGACTTAAGTTGTATGCAGAAACTAGTTATTTCCGTACCAGTCCATCCCATTCATAACACGGATCAAAACACTAAAGCTCAACAAATTCCTTAACAGGTAAATCCACATTCTCAATTCCTACTTCCCACTAATAAATACAATTAACTTACAATTAATTACAAGATAATATCGAATATTTAGCCGTAGCTAACGAAATGCAAGTCGTAAGTAGTCTCCTTCATCACTAAAATTTCTGAAGACTAAACTTTAGTTACTTCGTCTTAAGTAGAGGCTACACTACTTACTCGGCTAAGGCTAGGCATTCTTGGATCTCGACTAGCGAGTGTTCACGAATCAGGAGTTAAACTTTCGAACAAATGCTCCTCGTCACACTTACGCTTAATTTACATAGGAAAGGTAATTAAGTTGTATAAATTAGTGCAAATTGTAAAACTATTTATACGTAAGTATTTATGTAGTACATAGTCATGCAAGGAGCTTGGTTCAAGGTTCAACGAGAGTTGTGAATAATTTACACCTCAACTACTAGCAGTTAATCCACATTATTCATGTACGTACAGCACCTTGGGCGTTAGCAGAAGGGATGTCTGCGGGATTGCCTTGTTACTATTTGAAAGGGAAATCCGGCCAACTGTAATTTGAAAAAAGAAAAACAAAATTAAGACTCACCACATCAAATATAAATAATTACAGGAACAGGGATCAGTAGTGCTATACAGTCCATGCTCTTACTAATTAATGTGGTAACGATGGGTTGTGCCTTCGAAAAGCCGATCCAGCCAATTTGATAAGTTGTCTAAGAGATGAGACGTGAAGAGTATATTTGGTTGCTGCTCAGCAGGTAGCGAAGGCTAAAAATTAAATGGGACAAAAAACTATAAATATCATTCAAAACGGTGGAGTTATTAACACCAAGGTCATTACTTCCTGCCTCCGACTTTCAACATCTGAATTTTCCTCCTCTGAACTTTGGTCCGAGTCAAATCCAAGAAACCCGCCATTACGATATCCACCGCTTGAAGTTCGTTGACGCTGTTTAAAAAAAAACTAAATTATTTTATATTTGATCTACGTTTCGGCGCTGTGTGGCTTAGTCCAAATGAAGGCTGTTAATTGTGAAAATAAATATGACTCACCTTTATTGCCCCTCCAGGTAAAGTTGCATGAAAGACACAAAAGTACCTCCTATAACCATTCAATGACAGAACCGTCCCAACACAGTTTCTCGGATTAATATTCAAGTTCCGGGGTTCGGTCAGACTGAGCAAAAGCAGCTGCTTGTACCACGTTAGTCCTCCGCCCTTGTCCACATGCATGAATCCGAATTGCAAAGACTTGTTCCTAAAGGAAAAAAAACGCTAAAATGAATCCACTGTTACGAGAGTAACGTAGACAATCAGCTCTTACTTCCTATACGGCCAAACACATCGCTGGAACTTTGGCAAGAGAGAAGACTTCGTGTCTGCATCCAGAAGCAGTATTATGGTTCGGCAGCCGGGTTTAATTAATTTCACTAGCCCATTGTAAGTTTCCCCTCTCATTTCGTGCAGCTTCAGCTCCGAGTTATTATGTACTGATGTGCTACTAGTGTGCTGAGTCTGAGGCCTTTGTCCAGCAGGTCGAGTTGACCGGGCTCCCGATGGATGAGATGGCTCTCTCGGTGGTCTTGTGTCCGCTGCACTAGCCTTAGCCGCAATTGATTCTTCTTCCAAACGTCTGTCAATAATATATATTCTCATTTAAAATGCAGACAAATTTTCCAGAAGTTATTAGTTTAATTTAAACGGCATACACAAGATAAGCCATTATGAAGCCTCCAGCAATAACAAAGAGCACAGTCGCAACCAGAGAGGCAGCCTGAATAACAATGTCCCTGGTGACATGCCCTCGGATGAAATCCATTGTGAGAGATACTTTCTTGAGAACTTTGGACATAAAGCTTTTTGCATGTTCATCTGTGAGTTCCTGTAAATTCCAAAAATAGTATTAGTATGACCTTTGACAACACCTCAATCATTAACACCTTAATACTTATATAAATCGTACCTTAATTTCGACTTGGTAGGCCAAGGCTTGCTTTTCACTTAGGAGCTTTTGAAGAGTAGCCACAAGCCTTTGGCTAGAACCGTTGGTCCCATCCCAATCCGTCCACTCATAGGAGACTCGTTTCCGATCTTGACGCCATAGAATGACTATATTTTGCGACGGGGTCTTGAGACCGCCTGGGTAAAACAAAAACAGTTTATAGCAACAGACTTCCTACGCAGCTGGACAGAGGCAAAAACCATGAACACTTACCACTAACAAGAGCAGTGAAAAACTCCTTCTGCCGGTCAGGATAAACATAAGCAAACCGAACACGCGCTTGATCGGATTGCCTTGCGTACTCTCTCAATGCGTCCCGATACTCAATATCCGCCACGCTGTCACCCGAAAGTAGCAAAACACAAAGGCGACGACGATAAACTGAACTTTCCGTTGGACAAATTGCATCCATCACAACCTATGATAAACAATGTCAGACAAGACGCATAGTTAGTATAGCAGTTACTGTAAATTAATGCTAGAATTTGATTTTTACGTTTATTTAAAATTTAAAAAAAATTCTGCTACCTGTGAGGACAGTCTTGGCAAGATGAGAAACTTATTATTCTCTACAAGATCCTTCATGAGATTCTGCGGAATAGTTGCCATTGATAGCGATGCTACCGGTTTCTCTGTTTCTTTGAAAACCATAATGCTGTCCATTGATTTTTGAACTCCAAATTGAGCTCTCAAGGCAAGGTCTGAAGGAAACACGTATCTATTTCGATAAGCAGAGAAAAAATAATATTATAAATGGTTATGGATTTTCGAAGTCTTCAGTTACTGCAGGTTAGAACGAATCTTTTAATTATGAAGGCTCATACCCGAATGCGGCTCTCTCCCTGTACTGAAACGCCAGCAGTGAATATCGTAGCCTCACATTTTCCCCCATTCCGAATATTAACACTCGAACACGGTTGTCTGTCCACGAGTTTAGGAAGACATCAACATTCGAGGAGTCAATGGGGTCAATTACTTCTTCCGGCACTTTTGAACGTACGAAGGCTGGAAGAAATATTAGGAAACAACTCACTTCGATGAATAAATCGTCACCGGTATTAGTACTTAAAATTTACTAGAAGAAACATTAACTTTTCACAAAATTAACGTCCCCGAGCTTACCAATGACTTTGCTGGCACTGATGACATTTTCTCTGTAATGATGCGGCTGCCCTTCTATCAGAAGCACAACTGCAGGCACAGCTGAGATCCCCATCCTTCGAGAAACTGTTCGTTCTCTATCTCCATGAACACATAAAACATCCATCTAATAAAGTAGAAAATTGTAGTAAATGTATGAACCCACTAAGCCGTAAAATAGATTACGCAGCAGGGCAAGATGATACATTTTTAACTCAAGCTTAAACTCCTTGCACAAGCGCGGCATAATTACCCCGATAGCTTGTAATTCATCAGAGACTGTCCTCCAAGCTGGAGCTAGAATCAGATATAGCGAATAAAATGTTTTAAGTAACTTCCATTTTCTTCGACAAGTAAAATAAAAATATAAGCACGCAACACGCTTTCAACCTAAGCGTTACCTGATCTAGCACATCCAGTACACCAGTCACCGTAAAACATTATGAGCTGAGGAATTGTATTTGACTTAGGAAGAACAGTTTGGTCAAAGGTTCTGAAAGCATTATTGAATCAAATTATAAACATGACTACATGACGTGGTCCATTTCTACTTTCCTCAATAATATTTGAGTAAGTGTAGGTAGTAGATACTACATTATGGCCTAGAAGGTTTAAAATCAAATTTTAAATACTTACGAGATAACATAAATGGCAACTCACTTGGAAGTAACACTTTGTTTGTGCAGAAATGCGATTCCGTCCGCGAAGGGGAAGTGAAAGGATCCACCGGTTGTAAAGGTCAGTATTTCATCTACTGGATCAAACTGGTTGAAGGCAGAGTAGTCAGGACGAGAGGAGTAATTATCTTCAACAATACCACGCTGGTCATAGAGGCGTCTACGCTCAGGGTCAGATAGTAACTTCAAAATCAAATACAAAATATCAATATATAAGTATTATATTAGCATAATAGGTCACAAAGGTTATTTAGCATAAACCATCTTAAGACAACCGTTACCTCGTAAGCCTTATTGATTTGAACGAATCGGTTCTGGGCCGTCGGGTCACTGTTCTTGTCGGGGTGCCACTCCTTGGCTAGCTCCTTGTAGGCACGCCTGACCTCTTGGGAGCTGGCCGCCCGCCCGATCCCCAGCATCTCGTATGGGTCTGACCCAGGGGCCTGAGGATGGGACTGAACAGCATGACAGGTCTCCGGATGGAGTACAAAAGTAACAAATAGGAGGACCAGAGTTGTCACGCCACTCGGCCACCGCCCCCTTCCCATCCCGATGCCCGCCTTGCCCTATGCACGTGACCCCACTTCTTCTGACTCCAAGGTTGACCCGGATCCCTCACGCCATCCTGCTCAGTCAGTACTCCGGATCTAGGTCAAATTATTTCTCCTTCCGAGACAGCTACAAATAAAATTACTAGTCAGGGGCTTTCCCTTTAAAGTCGGAAAGTGAAAATCAATAGTGGGTTCAATTTTGGCGCATTGGTCAGCCAAGGAAGGAGCTCTCTACTTTTAGTCTTCCGTGTAGCCAAGGTCCAAGTTGGTTTGATACTATCATTACTATCGTACGTAACTACCGTAATGTAATTACGCTGGAACGCGCGCATTGTAAATTGTGCTGCACGCAGTAAATACAGTTAATTCAAATGATGATGAATGATATTGTACGCTGAAAGTTGAAATTAGACCAGAAGATTTTTTTTTCTAAAATATCCATCGAAAACAGTTTCCTCATATCTGTTTTTCAAACTGTTCATTGTTATCACTATCACTGATGCATGAGTCTCGATAATTTAATTTTGTCAATTTAATATGGTTCTAAATAATATTCTATGTGCTTTACCTTCCATTTACATAAGTATACATATAATATGCGATTGTGCAATATTCACGTTGTCTCTGTGTAGTGCTTGTGTAAAAGCTTTCTGCTCAATTTTCTGTAAACCACTGCATACTACCCAGGTCCCAGGTACTATGTATATGTACAATATAAAGACTTGTATTATGAAGCCTTCCAAGGGATGATTGGAGCAAAGGATTCTGACTTGGGCCTTCCATGCATCATCTATACCCTTGACTTTCTCCCCGTTCTTTGAGATTCCATAACCATAAGGTAGCGCGATTCCTCCTTTCCTGCCCCTTTTTACCTTTTATGCAATGATGTATGAAATGAAGAGGCATTCTTACAATTTTTATGTAAGCGAATAGCGGCTACTTCATTTCATACTCAAACATGCTTTTTCAAAAACGTATCTGCTATTGAATTTTTAAACCGAATAGTCATATTTATTTGAACAGTACAAAATTACATGAGTTTTAAATTTGTTATTGTAGGATCCGATCCGAATTAAAATAAGTTTGCTTTCAAATACCTAACGATAACATTCTAAAAATTATTGGAGTTTAATCTCACTATACAATTAGTGCATCCCAAAAATAAATAATTTAGCAGCAAAAGTACTTAAATTAGCCTAAGTAATTAGCATTTCGGAAATTATTCCAGTTTCATAGTATTTAATGGACCCGACTTGTACTTAGTTGTATGAACATCGACATAAGATAATTTTAATACTTGTGAGGGACAATTATACGAGCCTAATAAAAATTGGGGTCAGTTCAAGTCCAGCTATTTGTTATATACATATAGTAACCTAGTACATTCATACTACCCATGCCGTTATTAGGTTATCGTCATCTTAGCTTTAAAATCGCATATTTATCGCACAATTTTTGATTCATTGTACATACATGCATAATGCACATAATTGGCTTTTACTGTTCCCACAAATGTATTGGCTATGGCACAGGCTGTGGAGCACACTGGAGAAACCTGGCACTTGACCTCCATTCCTCCTAATTTTCTCCGGCTAATGACTTTCTCCGCTGTCTAATTATTAAGTATTCATGCTCATTCCAAGCCCTATGTAGAAATAAAGTAGGTACAACATTGATGAATGGGGCTCCGGGCCTCCTTTATTCCTCCATGCAATTACACTCGTATTTCCCATTATATTCCTCCTAAATTAACTTTATTCTTCTGTAGCTCCAACTTTTATTTCCCTTACCTCCAAATAAAGTAAGAAACTGAGGTTTGGTAGGGATGACTTGTCTGGCTTCATTTGTTCGTCACTTGACTTCACTCTTCATTCAACCCCTGCCGGCCTGAGCCCCTTCTTATACGAGTAGAGTAGATCATGCGTGGGACTGATGCAGAGAAAGTTGAACTACGGAAAGCCAGGTAAAAAGGATCGTATTCCTCGGCCGTCCACGGATTGACCTGGTAAGTGGCAGAATGTCCCTGTCACCAGGCAGCCGGAACAGTTGTTACTCCATTAACGGCCTCCTTCGGCCCGATAATCACAACCCAGAAATTTCGGACCCGCACGGGCAGAATCCCTACGGGGGTGGCCATGGTGAGTGTTACGGCGAGGCGTCCTGCTATAACCCGGGCTTACTTTCACCAAAATTCGGTAAGATTTTCCAGTAGTTCTGCTCAGGCCGAAGTACAGATTTACACTGAGCCACTTCGGAGGGGAAGATTCCAGTTGGAATTGGGGGCTTAAATCGAATAAGTGTAAGCTAATTAAGGTTGATTTGATTACGAATCTTGTTAGGGGGATGTAATTTAATCAGGCTAACCCTATCAGGCTCCAAATGGAGTTTACCGTCTTAATTCAATAAGGCATAGGCTCTAGATTGCGTGTACTGTATGACTGTATGTGAGGTGTTGGTTTGATTAGGCGGGTAACACCGACACCATATGTAATTACCGAATATGGGTAGGAATGTGAGACAGCCTGGCTTGGCTTGTAAATTACAATTATCTACATATATGTTGCAGATTGTTTAGAAAATTGAAGTAGTAAATATGCTTGTTCCTATTCGGATTTGGCACGCTTTTAATTTAATTTCTACACATTGCATTGTGAACCAAATTACACCATTGGAAGGAGCTTAAAGTTCTGCCTCAGAGCTAACCTTTAGCATGATAATTAAAATAGTGGAACTCGATATGAATTTTTGCATTGATAGAGTTCCACTTCACAAAATTGGCGAGTCAGTAAGGCAAAGTTTTAAACTATCTGGAACATATTGTATTTAATATAGCATGCACTTGCTTTCCATAGTAATAGTACCTACTGCTCACGTTTTCACCCTGAACAACGCACTGGTTGTAGACTGTAGATTGCAGAAAGGGGGAAAGGTATCGTACGGTGTATGGTGGTTGATTTGAGGAGAAAAAACGGATTTTGAAACCTTAGAACCGTAAGTATGCTTGATTTGAGCGTTTTTCTCCGATCCTGAAGAAATGAGAGGCATATGCACAGTACATATCTGTAGTCCCGTTTCGACTCTGGGCCTTGATTAGCCTTTTGTTACGCAATAACAATTTTCCAATTTGTTCCCCAGCAGGCTTAGGCTCTGCGTTGAGGGGGGAAATCAAAAAGTGCTCCCAATCAGAATCTACGCCGAATACTCCTTTTAAGTTATGCCTCTTCAATCATGACGGCCTGATGATAATAGGTTGGAAACTTTTGCGGTGGGCCAAGGGATATGGAGGAAATTATGTTTAAGAAGCCATTTCATGACATTCATCAAATTCGTTCTATTTGCCTTATTCCCTTTCCACAGGATGTTTTTTGCCGGGCCAACAGGGTCCCACTGTTAGTAGCCCGCCTAAGAGGGACCAGGCCTCCCCAATCACGTTCACAACGCTGAGTAGCTCTCCGCCAGGGAGCAGCGGGTCGGGGCCCGGCGGCGGGACCAACAACGGGTCGGCTGGCGGAGGGAAGCGGAAGCAGCGGAGGTACAGGTAAGGAGGATTTCCGCCTGCCAGGTACAAATCCAAGGAACTGGGACAGTCCTTATGCTCTCTTACAGGATTTTGTGTCCTATGTAGTACTACCTACGGTTAAGCCTGAGTCAGGATTCACAATCAGGATACATTAATTCCTCAATTTATTTGCCTGTAGTTTTGGTGGCAGGAAGATAGCTGGTATCAGAGAGTGTAAATGGTGAGACTTCCTAGGCCGTTAGCCTAGTAGCTTAAACATACCTGGTCATTGAGATGGTATCGGGTCAGTTTGGCGAAAAAGCAGTTTGGCCAAAATTTTACCCAAACTGACCGAGAGCCTAATTTTCCTATTCGAGAACCGAGAAAATCTATTAATAAATATTTTAATCTGAATAACGAGATTAGAAAGGTAAGTATAGAATGAATGTAGGGCCTGCCTGGAATGATCAGTCGTCAGGTCCAGTACCCAAAGAGCTCTCGTTGGAGTCAGTTTGTTAAACTACAAATATTATACATATTACAAATGTTCAGTGATCCAACGATATTAGCTTATTTTAACCTGCTCAAGTATTCTTCTTACTTTCAGGTCATGGCTTTTTAACTTAACTTTATGTGAACCTGGTCAACCTTAAGTAATTTAATGTAAGAATTTACGTTTCTATAATTTAAGCAATTTTAGTTTTACGCTCAGGATGTTTTCGCCATGCTGGTAATTTTAATAAATGGATGACGAAAAATGATTTTCTTTCGCCATACTGGTTTTCCGCCATCCGTAAATCAATTAGCTTCTAGTCAAAATACAGGAAGCTTGTAAGCAATTCAGCTAGTTTCGGCTGAACTTGTGGTAACCGTTGAGGTACATATAGTATATGGAATCAGGGTATGGAATATATTCTTGGTGCCAGGAAAAATAGTCGTAACGTTTGTAACTAGTAACTATTACATTTTTGGCCGAATTACAGATTGCTTCCATTCCAAACCTGGCCTCACTTAATGCACGTAGTCCGAAATAATAATAATTTGGATGGAATTTTGTGTTTTTAGGACAACATTTACAAGTTTCCAGCTGGAAGAGCTGGAGCGAGCCTTTCAAATCACGCATTACCCGGACGTGTTCTTTCGGGAGGAGCTGGCCCTCCGGATTGATTTGACAGAGGCCCGGGTCCAGGTCTGGTTCCAGAACCGAAGGGCCAAGTGGCGGAAGCATGAGAAAGTGGGCATGAGACCAGGTACTTAGTTCCCTCGTTTAGTAGGAGTGTGGACCAGGAGCACTGTGGTGACATGGGACATGGCTCAAATAGCCTTGTATGGCCTACACAAGTATTATTTGTGATCAGAATCATTTCCTCAATAATTAACCTTGAATTTTAAAGGCTGAAGAAGTAGCAAACTCCGTTTTTGACGATTGGTTCTCATATCAAGCTATTTAAATTTGTCATTTGAAATAACGAGTTGAACTTAGCAGTTTCCGGTGAAATGTATATTTTTACTATTACTAGTATTAGATTATAAGCCGATTCTGTATTTGATCCCAGACATGCCGCCGCATCACTTGCTGGGAGCTGGTCTCCCGCAACAGAGCCTGAGCCCCGTTTCCTTGTCCCCGGGACTTCTGCATCACTCCATGTCGGCTAGTGGTCAAGGCCCGACCCTCTCCCAGCCCCATCATCATCATAGTACGCATTATCTGGGCTTTGACTGGACCACCTCCTTCATGACACCCATTCCCTTCATCCCGGACTTCCCGCTCCACAAGGACATGTCAGGGGGGCTGCTGGGCGGTGGGCTCGAGGACCAGGAACACCATGGAGGGCTCCAGAATAACGAGCAGAGTGTGGGGGAAGACCTGAGCCGATGCCTAAGGGTCAACAATCCAGGGGACCAGTCTGACATGTAGTGGGATATGTCATTTAAAAGTTATAAATAAAATTCGTGAAAGTATACCTACTACAGAAGTTTCCTTTTTTTGCGCATTTATGTTACAATTTGGTATTAAATTGGCCAAAGGTATGCCTACTTTCCCCGAAACAATCATGAGTAGATCTTGAGTAGACTGTGGCTTTCGAAATAAGATTTTAACTCACCATCTCCGCAGATTTAAAAAATATAACATTCTTAACTTGATTAAAAAGTAGAAGCTAAGGTTAGGGGCTACTTTTATAAACCTAATTTACGCATACCACAAAACAAACTCAAGCATTGCAAACTGCGTTGAAAAAATAGTTATTTGCAAATGAATGGGAAAATAATAATAAAATACTGTTCAACTTCAAAAAGAAACCATATCATAAAAAACCCTAGTATAGAATCATCGGTACCTATTGTTCTTGAAACTGTGTCAGGTGAAAGGCCACTTTCACTTATCTCCAATGTTCGCTTTCATGCATTGTTGTCGTGCATTTATATTGAAAAGGGAAATAGAAAGTTAGAGCGGACTTAAGCCAGTATAGAGAGTCGAGCATATTCATCCAGCTCTTCTACTGAAGCTCAGTCAAATATGGGATTTCTAATTCACATTCGGTTAACACAACTGCATTTATTCCTATATTTTCTGAATATTCCCATAATATCTGCCGACATCCGACTCCAGACGAGCGGAAAGGATGAGCATGTGTTTAGAGTGGAAGAGGATTGCGTCCAGGGCGTGATTGAGTTTAAGGAGCCTCGTCAATTCACATGTGCTTGCGTCAAGGGAATGTAAGTCCATTCACACAATTCTCCACGACAAAGCTACTAGGAGCTCAGAGTACCTTCTAAATTTAATAATACTGATTTTAATTCAACTGGAGTTAATCTGAACTAAATATATATGTACAGTTACTCAATATTTGGAAAGCGGTGCTCGAAGCCAATCATAACGCAAGGAGGAGACAACTATTGCTTTCCGATTGAGGCCGCTGAGGTAAGTCTTATGTACATAGGTAGGTATGTAAATATCTATGTAGTAATAGAATAGTATAGTAGTCAGCGGAATAAATTCATTTATTGTCCTCCAGAAATAACCTAACTTAGCTTAATTGAGTCTAATCACAGAGGTTGAATCTAGTATGACTTAATATACTAGCCAGCTTCAGAATTAACATTGATTTTCCGCTAAAATCTACATTGTTCTGGTACAGATAAGCCGGATCGAGTTCATCAACAAGGACTACGATCCCTCCCTAACGATCCTTGACTCCCGGACCAAGTACGTAAAGGCCCGTTACAATCGGAGTGCGGAATATCCGGCCTTCCGCAAAGGGGACACCGTCATAGCCGTTGAGAGCTGGACACTCATGAAAGGGGACGGGTCCAGAGTCTGTCTCGACGTTCCCGACAACCAATTTTGTACCTATGACAAGGTCTCCAAGTTTGTTGCCATAAAGCCTGGATGCCGGGGTAAGGGGAAGAGCCTTGCCAAGCCCACGGCTTGTCGGAAGATCATGGGCCCTACTGGTAAGTCAAGCTATGAAGCTTTATGAACTTAGTTAGTCACCAGTTATTTAAGCAATATTTTATTTTAGTTTGCTATTTATCTATTGTTACCTACTATTTTTCCAGACTTCTCATCGGCCTGCCAAGGGCCGGCCGAGCACCGGATCGTGAAGCGGGCAATGCAGGGTCGGGTCTTTATCCCGGCCGTCATCGGCATGAACCCCGTCCCGCCCTCCCCGCCGCCGGAAGAGAAGGACGAGGACTACGGCGTCTCGGCAGCCGCGGGAAGCGACATCATCAAGTCCCAGATCTGGAACTACGTGGCCGAGAAGGGGGCCAGCGTCCTGGGCATGGGGACTCGGTTAAATGCGCCGAAGAACTACAAGACGCCTGCCTTCCAGATCCTCGTCCTGAGTCGGGAAGTGATAAAGAAGACTTGTCCCACCTACTACGTGCCCCACGAGCACTGGGACATGACTGTGGAGAGCTTCATTGCCATGCAGCAGAAGAGCTTCCGGTTTCGGGAGAGCATGGTCGACGTCAAGGAGCTCAATAGGATCAAGGCGGCTCTGCTGGAGTGTGCTTCAAACTCAACGCTCTTTCCCTTCTTGCTCCAGAATGAGACTTGCGTCAATGGTACTAATGCGGGGGTGAGTCCATGTATTGTTTACTTTGAAAACTTGAAATTACAAGTCATTCTCCAATCCTTGAAAATATACTTGAAATTGCACGTTCTTGAGTTGTAAATAATTGTCAAATCCTTGAAATGGAAAACTTGAGACTCAAATGATCCAAACCCTTGAAGTTGCCAACTTGGATTTGCAAATAATTGCAAATTTATTGAAATAATTTTGCCAAATTCAATGCAGGTTGTAGAGGACGGGACTTACATCCGGTACGGAGTGCAGCAGGAAATGAACATTGACTGGGGCAGCTCGAGTCGTCATAGTGAGCCGATCATTGAGTCCGTCTGGAAGGTCTTTGTCCATGTCCATTCTCAGTGCTACGAGTACTTTAAGGGGACTCGGTACAACGACCATCATCGATACACTTCTATTCTGATGCCACTCTTTTCCAATGATGCTTGGGACATTTGGTAGGCCTTATTCTTTTCGTGCCTGTAAATCCAAGCTTTCCCCGGTAAAATGTAACATTCAGCGGAATAACGCAAACTTAATCTATTTGCTCTCGTAACAGTAATTTATAAGTTGGCCGAACTTCCTCAAACCCACCAAACCTTGTAACGTTAAACGTAACTATTCAAAATGTTATACTGACCTTTGGGTATTTCCGATAAAATTCTTATTTTCTCCGGCATACAACTAAGAGCGCGGTAGCTGTAGCTTCAAATGTTTTTGAATTCCAATAATGGTTCCGCAGGACAAAGGATGGAACTGGGGCCGAGTACAAGCTTGAAAAGGGGGTTTATGCGGGCCTCCTGGGAAACGCATTCAAGCTGATGGACAACGTGGACTACTGCTCATGGACGGCCCGACTCGAGAGTACCTATCCGTGGGACTTGCCCCGTCCCAAGCAAAAACAAATCCTGCCGAGTAACTAGTAAGTTGGAGAGACTTGACAAGTTTATTCATATTACGCATCTAACTACTGTTTCAGAAAGATACAAATTGAAGAACAGCTATTATTATATGTAGCTAAATCCAGTACTGTATTAATTTTCAGCCGAAGAAAGAGAGAAGTTTTGAATTCGGAATTCGGAATTTGCTCATCCTTGGCAAGTGGCTCTGAAATGTGCTAAAACGACCATGCCTAAATCCTGCATGAGAGAATTGTTTTATTGTGGACATCTTGTTAGTGTTTTCGTATATAAGTTGTTATTTTTCTTCTCATTTTACAGCTTTATCAAAATAAAACATTACATTGTTTGCGACAATTGCGACAAAGTATTTCAGCAAAATTCGAAAAAGGCGTGGACAATGCACAACGCTCATACCAACTTTGCAACAGAGATAGTTTGAGAACCCTGACTTGCAAACTAATGTTTATAATATTCTCAAAATCATTACCGAGTATAGTAGTATTTATAGGGTTAATATGAAACCGAACAGTTTCGCACCAACTTGTGAAAACAGCCAAAGTAATAAGCTGTCAAACTTTTATAAAAACTAAAAAGTTGTCAAACTTATAAAACGATGGCTACCTTTTTTTGGATTGTACGGTATTTATGTTAGTACTCGACTTTTCGGGTAAGATAAAACTTTCTGTATACGTAAGGTACCAACAACAGAATTTTGCAGTTCAAAGTTGCTGAAAAAAAAAGTATTTTCAGAAGATGTCATCTTATTGGTTCTATCATTATTTCCAGGAACAGCATATACTGTATGTACAGTATTTTGCAGTTTCTGCCCGTCCGTCCGTTTGAAACGGGATAACCACTAGTATATTAAACCCTAATGCTACCAAAGAGGATTATAGCTTAAAATCTGCACCAGGTAACTGGTAAGGTTCTAAGCTACAGTTGACTCCGCTACCGCTGCAACGGAGTCGCTAATTGCTAATTGCCAATGAAGCACAAAGTAGCAGAATTCTGATAATTTAACTTATAGCGAGTATCACATCAAAATGCTCTTTGCGATCAGCAGATGAATGTTAAAGTATATGCCAAGTCACATGTGACCGCTATCGCTGCAATGAAGCCGCTAAGTGCCGATGAAGCGCAAGGTAGAAGAATCTTGAAAGTTTAACTTATGCGGAGTAGCACATCAAAATGCTTCGCATGGGGATGTTGTGGATAGGCAATTAAGGTAGAAACGGGTAGAAAGAAGGAGTGCAGGGGATGTTGTGGATAGGCAATTAAGGTATAGAAACGGGTAGAATAGAAAGGTGCAGGGCTGCGGTGCTGCTTTAAGCAACTTGAACGGGTAAAAATTAAGAATATAGGAAGGGAACGGGCTTCTTGCTAGTATTTCATATAATCGGCCCGAGATTACAATAAAACTAAATCGAAGACTTCACCATTAAATTTTCTGAAAAGTATAATTTTAGGTCAAACGATAATTATTAGGTGCCATTAACTTATTCCGAAGAGTTTGTTCGCAGTTTGCACGTTTTAAATGCTATGTGAGACTATATGCTGCTACATTTCACAATACAGAACGCGGCAAATATGATAACTCCTCGTGCAACACGAAACACGAAGACGAAAGGCGATTACTGCTTGAAGTAAACTCACAATTAAATAAAATCAAGTTCAGTAACTTATAGTTATTGGGCTTCCAGCATCTGATTGTGAAAATTAGTAAATTATCCGCAGTTTCCAGTTACTCGTAACCAGGATCAGGATGACAGACGAGGACTACGAGCCTGATAATGAGTAAGGGCCTTTTTGAATAACTAATGTAACGTGTAGGCTGGATTCAACTTCTACCTAACTAACGTACAACGTCCAATACAATGTAGATATAGAAATAAATGCTTAAGGTAGTAATCATTTGTTGACGTTGCAGTTTGGGTGGCGGCGCAGATGAGTACGATGATATGTTAGGAGACGATGACGATGCGGGATTGGAAGACGGTGCAGAAGAGGTTTGTTCTCAGAAAATGGCTAATCATTGAATGCTTATTGAAAATTGAGTATATCTAAAAACTACGCATAATGTATAGTATGTATATAGTTAAACGTCAACTCTATGTGCGCTACAAGAAGTTTAGATCTTAGATCTAATTATATTGTTTCTGTACTCCAGGAAGGAGACAACATTGATTTACTACCATCGGATGGAACAGGGACTGTTGGAGCTTCAGCCAAAAGAATTACGACTCCATACATGACAAAGTACGAGCGGGCTCGAGTCCTTGGGACGCGGGCCCTCCAGATCTCAATGTGTGCCCCGGTTATGGTTGAACTGGAAGGTGAGACTGACCCCCTCCAAATCGCTATGAAGGAGCTCAAGGCAAGGAAAATCCCAATTATCATTCGGAGATTCTTGCCTGATGGGAGTTGGGAGGATTGGGGTATCGAAGAACTAATTATTAATGAGTGATTGCTTATTAGTTCAAGGATCAGGACTATATTTTGTTTTATACTGTGGATGTCGATTTGACTGTTCTGGCTGTTCGAATAATTAAGTAAAGGTGATTATTTAGTACCGACTAAACACCTGCCGTTTGCATTTACTGCACCTGTTTATAATTATAAATAAATGAAGTATACAGGTATACTGTTTAAAATTTTAATTTTACCTAATTCTTGTTGAATATAATATATTACTAAATTAGTTGTCGAGTATAGTTTACATACTCTACAAGTACGTTTCAGTAGTGTAGGGGAGGCTTGTACATTCGGAAAGGTGGTGCAGCAGACAAATTATAAAAAAGAGCTGTAATCACGGGCAGCTCTGTAAATTCATGAGTTGACTATGATTAATGATTGCCTAGACTGGATTGCCCTACATGTAAAGACTGGATTTGTAAGATAATCATAATCAGCTCGTGATACATAGAAGAGCGGACATTTCCCATACGGAGTCCTTGCATATAAACTTGGATTGGGTCCAGAACTTTACAGCCGAATATTATCCATTCTCATATTCTGCCCGTTCCCGTTTCGGTTCCCAAAACTATAGCCGTGGGTGACAAGTCCACGTTTGACCCATTTGCCTTGACTTCCTCTACGTATTCGTAGCAGGAGAGGCCGAGCTCCCCTTGATCCAATCCCGTCCGCTCAATGCTTATTTCGGCCCGAAGGCTCAGGCCCGGGACCTTATTCATGCAGAAGAGGATAATGTAGGTGACCCCAAAGGACCAGGCCATGCCGGCTGCCGAGTCCGCAATTTGGTACGGGACCTGCATCCAGTTCGAGTCCAACCAACCCCCAAGGATCTCCTGCCCGTCCAACATTGCCACGTGCTTCTGGGCAAATACTCCCGTCAAAATGTTCCCGACAATTCCACCAACCTGGAAGGTCACAAGATACCGAATCAACCCACAAACCTGCCTATATTAGGCCTGACGAGGCTCTTACCCCATGGACCGCAAATACATCCAGAGCGTCATCGTAGCGTAGGAAGTGTTTCAGGTTCATGGCCAAGTAGCATGAAGTGGCCCCAACGACCCCAAACACAATACTGGAAGCCGGTGTCACGAAGCCACAGGCTGGTGTGATGGTCACAAGGCCTGCCACAACCCCGGCACAGAACCCGAGCGGGGAGAACTTTCTCTCCACACGATATTCCAAGAGGACCCAGACGATCCCGCCAAAAGATGCTGACAGCATTGTGACCACGCAAGCAAGAATGGCTCGAGTGCTTGCCGCCAGAGCCGAGCCCCCGTTGAACCCGAACCAGCCGAACCAAATAAGGACTGTGCCCAGGACCACGTTGGACATGTTATGGGGCTTGTTGGGCTCCGTTGAGGAGTCGGCCTCTTCCCGATGACCCAGGATGATGGCATAGGCCAGGGCGGCGGCCCCGCTCGAAATATGGACCGGCGTCCCGCCCGCATAGTCCAGACCTACAAGTAATACCATGTATCGGAATTATATCCTGAGGGCCTAAGATATCAACCTACTCCGAATTAAAGGTCACACTTTTATAATCGGCATTTCCTACCGCCCATTTTGTTGCTCCATC
Source organism: Hypogastrura burkilli (assembly GCA_034696285.1). Classification (NCBI taxonomy): domain Eukaryota; kingdom Metazoa; phylum Arthropoda; class Collembola; order Poduromorpha; family Hypogastruridae; genus Hypogastrura; species Hypogastrura burkilli. The sequence continues at coordinate 41,867 of JAQFZY010000042.1, read as the reverse complement.
CGGCCGGGTTCCAGGTCCAACAAGCAATGAAGTCGTATACAAGCGTTGTCCAAAGGAAGATGAATATGATGGTTGGTAGGAACCTACCACGCTCGGCAGCAGCTCCTGTTAACAACAAATAAGAAATTAAAAAGACGTAAGCGAAGGTTGTACGCTGAACGCTGATTGCAAATTTCAAAATATACATGACTTAAATACAAATAAATTTGCATAATTTAAACAAATACAATTTTTACTTGAATTTACATGCACTTGCCTATAGCTAATGCAGGCGTAATCGCAGCAAACATGGCTTGGTAAATACAGAACAGAATGTCCGGGATATTGTCGGACCCGACCGAAGGATTAGCCTCGACGCCCATTAGGAAGGCATGGTCAAAGTTCCCAATCACTAAGTTGGCCGAGCGACTGAACGTGAGAGAGTAGCCAAAGATGAACCACTGGAATGCCGTCAAAATTAGGTATTATTTTATTATTAGCTATTATCGACAATTTCTATGAACAATTATATTTAGGTAATTTAGGTGTACCTGTATGTAAACAATGGCGATTGACCAGCAGCTCAGCATGATGAGGGAGAGAGCATGCTTGGTCTTAGCCATTCCGCTATAGAAGTACCCAACGCCTGGGATCATTAGGAACACGAGGGCCGTTGAGGTCAGCATCCAAGCAATGTTCCCGGAATCATACTTATGGGGCTGGTCCTTGTCCAGGAGCGGCATCATCGTCGAGACATTGAACGCTACGTTCGCCATCTTGTCTAGAATCCAAAGAATGGAATTTATGACATGATAAAACTTTGTTCCGTCAAAGTAGGGTTCAATGCCTGAAGTTATTCAAACGAAACGTCAGTGGATTTGTTTTCTAAACTTGTTATATTAAGACTACATAATATTGACATTGAATTCCAGATATCACAAGTGTCGGTCGCAGGATTACATATACTTAGATAGATTACGGATACCAGTTACTTACTGTCTTGAAAAGTTGTTCCCGTAACTTGATTTATTTATATGGTATATATTTTCACTTTCAGTTTAAACGCTTGAACGCATCTTGGACCTTGTAGCTTTCACTCACACTTGAAAATGAGTTATTGTTTGTTTGACCTAAGCCTGTCCCGAGCTGCACAAAAAGAATATGATGCACGTGCAATCTTCAATGCGACATTCCTCCCGCGTTTAAGGTTATTGAATATTGAAAATTAAATATGTTGCTTGACCAGATCGATTTTTTTCCTTGTTTAGGTTGGGATAGCTCGTATATCGGATGTGATTAAACTCCATCCATTAAATATCCTGGCCTGGTTTTTCGTTTACTTTATGTAGCACTAAAGTATCACTTTACGGCTTTTAGACAACCAGTTATTTATGTGGCAGTATTATAGACCTGTCCTCACCTTAAGGAGCGCCTTTTGAAAACTACGAGCCCACGCTCTACACTCATGGTCTGATTTGGAGGAATATATGTAGTGATGGTGCGGTTCAACTTCAGTATTGAAATTGAACTAGTATGCAAAGCTAGTATATAATATATACCATACCTGTCGAGGGAACCAATAATTGTACTTTGTCATACACAGGTAGACTGCTCGAGTCCTGCTCCACGTCAAAGCGTCAAAGGGACCAAACAACAATACAGAGGGTTCTAATCCTAGTAATTAGACCAACAGGTATAGCAGAAAGTTGCGTGTGGGCTACTCAAGCTAGACATCCTCATTCCTCATTCTTCATGCCTACTACGGCCAAAGGAGCCATCTCCAGTGTGGCTTTGTTCAGTTTTACATGACAAAAAAGGCCTAGAAAGCTACAATGCAAGTACAAGATGAATGCCGCATATTTAAGGCCCATAGCTAATTAAATACGATGCAAATGATTTAAAGCAGATGATGGGCTATTAATATCAGAGGGGAAGCTTGCAAATTAGGATTACAAAATTGGTTCTGGGAAAGTGGCGTAAGCCTGTTCTATGCTCTCGCTTTCTGCAGGATAATTCGTATACAAAAACATGTCTTTGCACTTTTGGTGAATAATTTGCAATAATTTTACTATAATTTTCACAAGACTTCCAGAGCTAAAATTATATTCCTGTACTATACATGGATTTATGAATGCAATGGCTGATCTTTATAATAAAGCCTATAACACCGGCTTCTTATTTTAAGTAAACACATAATTTCCAGAATTTCCTTAAACATTTTACTCCTTTAGCCCTGATAGCACCAAAAATAGTTTATTTTGCAAGACTCAGTATTTTTGAAGACAGAGGTCACTTTTTTCTAACTTAGAATTTTCTACTGTATATAGATTACCCCAACCCATATAGATTCGGGAATGTTAATTTAATCCGAGTTCACCGTAATTAGGGTATATCTCTTCTTTTCAGACAATTTGACTGACTGTCTCCTGTCTCTGGATTGCCTCAAGCTCAAGGTTTCGGTTCTCATCAGTTGTGTTCCGTCAGGTAAATATCTTCAATCCTACATATACATATACAGCTGTACTGCACTGCTGATAATTCTAGAGTCTATACAGTAATTCAAGAGAAACTAAAAGTGATAGCGTGCACGGGCTCATTATGCCCGCTGGATGACGTGTTGATTTAGTGAAGTTGGAATTAACCAGTAGCTCATTATTTTCAACTGCAGCTTATAGCCTTTATTACATAGAACAGCACGGAGCCCCGACTATTATTTCGTAGTGTGTGTAAGATCATTTCAAGTCATTCATAAATTAACATCCAGGCCGCGATGGAGTTAGTAAGAACAAAGTAAATCTACGACATATATACTTATAGATAAGTGCATATATTTATTTAAACACATATTCTCAAAGATTTAGATAATACGATGAGGGTATTTGAGGTCAAAACTTAATATAAGTAGGTTCGGTTATATTTATAAGCCATATGAAGTAAAGTTATAAAATTGTTAAATTCATAGTTACCCCCTGAATGCTATAGTTGTTCAGGCTGACTCATTAATTTTGTAAATACAAGTAATACTGAGTCAAATTACAGCTTTTATAAGTCATGTTTGTGTTAAAGTAATTTAAAAATATTATTTAACTTTTTGCACTTCGTATTTTTTTTTACTCATAATAATGAGTATATGGGCCTGGCTCATATAGCATCAAATGCGAATCTAACAGCAAGGAAAATCTGACGAACGGAAGTAAGTATAACCGATGTGCGGTGATGTGTGAAATAGAAAATGACATTAGCCAATTTTCCGGAACATAAAAGAGAGATTGGGATATCGATTGGGAATGGTAGCATGCATAAACCTGTGCTAAATTCGAACAAAGACTGCAACCCTTTGAATAGGATGTAACCTTGCAAAATGAAATGGAAAAGATGCGTTATACCGTTGCACTCAAATAATGCAATCCGTAGGGTGCTTTGAATAAATTAAATCGTGATAAATATTTTTGGTGCTTGAGATCGTACATCGGACCTATAAACATTTACAGTGTATAATAGTTGGGTAACTTGTACCTTACAAGGCATAGATTACCTAACTTAAATACATATTTATTGTCGATTACAAAAATAGGATACCAATACAAACATACTACTTGAAAATGTGACATTGGCACAGATACACAGTCGATTTCAAACACACTCTATTACCTACGGATATTTAGATATCACACATCAAACGCTTGATCCAAGAAATAAACACTACAGCACTAATTTCGCTCACCAATATGCGCACATCCTGCGACATGCGACAACCGTAGGTAGAATTTTACATTTTAGTTTTGAATTTCGCAAAATAGACAATTATAGAATTTATTTCTTCGTCAATATATACTGCCGTAATGTTGAGTCCTTTCCTGCTTCATTAATTTATTCACAGCAGCGTGGACGTGGATAACGAATAATGCAGGAATTCCGTTATCTACTTATACAAATCACCCTCATTATGCACCAGTTAGGCATATGTACCACTAACGCGGAACTTTCAGTAGGAGTTTTATTGATAACACCTTTATGTCATATTTAAAATCAAGTAAACGGCAAAAAACTTCGATCGACACAAAATAAAGGGTCTAGAGGATTAATTACATTGGGAGGGAAAGTTCCAGCCATTTTATGAATTGGAATTCTGCATTCTTAGGAGTTTAATTTTACAGAACATTCATTTATACAACCAAGCTCCATGTTCTTATTTCAAGTACATGCTAATCGGAATTAAGCATCAATATGCATGCAGGTGTGGTCGTCATCCGTATCTATTGTACTACCGATTCCTTAAAATTGGAATCCAAAAACTAAAAACACCCTTTCCGTTATCTCGATTGATTTATCAGCTTGGCGTTTATCCAACCTCGTACGTCCTAAATAATGTCTATCCTTTGTGGATTAAGCCGATTGCGTAAATTCAACTCTATTCTTTGCACCAACTTCAACTTCAACAAGTTAATCCAGAATGCCGAGGTGTCAATCACTCACGATGGAAGCCTAGCTCTAATCTTTAATCCTTCAATTCGCTATAAAAAGGCCTCGTACTTTTCGGGAATTAGACTAATTGCTGTTTAGAGCGGTGAAAAGTGCCTAATCATGTTGAAGCTTAGCCTCCTTCTGGCTGCCGTAGTTGGCGTTGCCTTCGGGAGCCCTCCAGCCAAGGCTGTGAGCGTGACCCAGACCAATAGCGGGGAGACTTATGCCCCTGGCGACCTCATCTTCGAGGACGAGTTCACGTCCCTCGACTTTGAGACCTGGCAGCATGAAATTACGATGAGCGGTGGTGGGGTACGTTTACTGTAATTGTCCACGTCAACCTTTGACCAGCTAAGTTTAAGCGAGTAGTCGATATTCCGGGTATCTTCGTATCCCTGAGACATTAGACTGTTAGATACAGCCGCTTGTTCTCTCCAACGCCATTCGGGCGTAGTTTCGAACATCAACACTGCGATATTCTTAAAATTCTATATAGGTTTGGGGTACGGGACTCGATAATTAAAGATCTCAAAATTCCCAGCTCTCCTGCCCTAGTTCACAGCTATGTAAATTCCGATATTTCAGAACTGGGAGTTCCAAATCTACCACAACAGCCGTGAGAACAGCTACGTTCGAGACGGGATCCTCTACATCACGCCAACCTTGACCTCTGACCGACACGGAGAGGATTTCCTGTTCACAGGTCAACTTTCCCTTCATGGAGGATCCCCTGCTGATGAGTACGTAGTTGATACAAACGAAAACCATTGCATTTTTGGGGTCTGACTTTTGTACCCGACAAAATATTGGGTTTTGCGGAAAAGTCAGAATATTCAGTAAAATTAAGACCTTTTTTGTAGTACAAATCTAACTCAACCAAAATTAAAGTATTCTATCGTTACCTAGAGACGACTTAACTGTTTCGATAATTCTGACTGTATATTCAAGCTGTATAAGTTTTTACTTAATCGGCACCAAATTGTGTATCGAATAAAATTTTCCTTGTATCCAGATGCACTAACCCCGCCTTCTATGGCTGCGAGCGTACCGGGGGCGGGAACAACATCCTGAATCCGACCATGGCTGCCCGAATCCGGACAGTCAATTCCTTTGCCTTCAAGTATGGCAAAGTTGAGGTGCGGGCTAAGATGCCGAGTGGTGATTGGCTCTGGCCGGCCATCTGGCTCCTCCCTCAGCGCAATGCTTACGGACCCTGGCCAGCATCTGGAGAGGTATGGATGTTGGAAAATATGGTCACCTAACGGATGTTTGACCGTCCCATTTACTCCATAGATCGACCTTCTGGAGTCCCGCGGGAACCGGAAGCTCTTCAATCCCGCCGGCGTGAACATTGGTACGGAGCAAATTTCCCAGACCATGCACTACGGCCCATACTTCCCCTACAATGGCTACGAGAAGGCTCACTACGAGGCCCAGAGCGCCGTGGATCAGGGCTTCGATCGGGAGTTCCACGTCTACGGATTCGAATGGACCCAGAACGGGATCACGTTCAGTGTGGATGGGACAGTCACAGGGACGGTCTCGCCGCCGGCCGGCGGGTTCTGGGAACTCGGGGAATTCCCCAATGACATTAAGAATCCGTGGGTTGGTGGGGAGCAGATGGCTCCCTTTGACCAGAAGGTATGTTGCATTGACCTCTGTCACTTAGTGCTCATAATGTGTCTTGGCCTTAAAGCTCATGAAGTTCAATAATTCCAAACTTACAGTTCTACTTCGTTATTAACCTGGCTACTGGTGGAACGTAAGTTACAAATTTACGAGACCCTACAAAGTGTTACACGTGAGCTTACGAATACAGAGATGCTTACCATAAATACTCTTATTCTAGGAATGGATTCTTCCCTGATACCACGACTGGGCCGTATCCCAAGCCTTGGCTTAATACTTCTCCAAATGTAAGATACAACATTTCGCAGATCTAGAATAGCAGTATCAAAGCTTACCGAAGCTGAGTACATATTGGAATTTGAATGTTTCCAGGCTTTCTTGGACTTCTGGAACGCTAGGAATAACTGGCTCCCGACCTGGAATGAGGAAGAGTCTTCCCTCCAAGTTGATTATGTCAAGGTCTGGGCCGTCTAAGCTTAAGAGAGCTCCCTTATCACTCCTACCTGAGTCAAAATAATTTAACTTTAATAAAATGAGCGTCGCATTAACTGAGGTTATTGTTCGTGGAGCTGTTCTTAATGAACTCCGTATGCTGTAAAAGAGTGTCTGTTTATAGAGCAAACAATATTAATATTTGAACATTTGAACGGTTTGAACTTCCATAGTCCAACTTCCAAATCTGCTTAGCAAACGACAAAGCCTTGGCATTTTCAAACACCTACATAGATTCTTACACAAACAGAAGTCAGTGCTATGTGTTATTGTACTTGACTAAGAGTAAGATGGCTCAATCTATATTACAAAGCGCGCAATTTCGCTAAACAATTTAAAAAGAACTTAACAAACGACACATAACAAGCCACTACAATATTCTCGTCTTATTCGAATCTGTTCGGTCATAGAAATAGGACAACGGACGTATCCAATGTGTCCGGTGTATTTACTACACTAATCCGCCAATCAAATATCCCGAATAATTGCATTTCTGCAAATAGTATTTTATTCATAGTTCATATTCCGTCTCCGGTTTTCAAGAAGAGCTTCACTGAATTTCAACCCCAATGACGCCATTTGAATTAAAGTTCCGAATATGAGCGATGCCTCTCTTCTGAGTCTCCCTATCATCACTGCACTCCCCGCCCCCGTTGAACTGCCAGGACAGGACCCCGGAGTAGGCATTATTGTAGGCATATTCAAAGAGCCCTTCAGCCCCTTCCCCCATGGCACACACGCTCGCGAATTCCCCAATTATCAGCGGCTTGTCCAGCCCGTAGTCCCCAGCCCTTCGTTTGAAAGGGCTGTTCGAGCTCCAGGCCCCTTCCCAGCTATACGTATGGATTTGGTAGAAGTCAATCACACCGTTAGCCTTCCCTCCCGCCGAGGCTAGGCAGCTGTCCTTGTAGTAATTGACTGGGACAACCAAAATTTACAGTTATGCAGGTATTTCAGAAGATTCATGCACTTGACAGTATGCTTACAGGAATCTGGAAAGCTGTCAGACTGGGGATGTTCGGACCAGCTCCCAAGCGTTACGAGGACCTTGGGATCCTCCTCATGAATGGCCGCCGCCTGCCAATTGATGAACAGCAGAAAGCGTTCCATTGGGATGGAGGCTCCGGCCCAGCCCGCCCCATACTGTCCCAGCAGGGTTGTGTCGTAGCATGGATTGGGGTTGGCCTCAATTCGGATGGACCCTTCCGGCTCGTTCATGACTTCCCAGGCTGCCAGGGCGGGTTTTGCTGAGAGTGAGCGAACCATGGGCTGAAACGGAGTCATAAGTTACAGGCTAGGAAAGAGGCTCCAAATGGTACCCGCTTACCCTGAGTACGTTGTCAATGTAAGAGCCTAGCTTGAGGTCATCCCAAACGAGGTTCTTGTAGCGATCCGTCCGCATCAGGGCCCCGTTCCAGAGCACAATGATGACGAAGACGTTCTTTTCGGCCGCGTAGTCCAGAAAATCGGAGAGCTCAGCAAAGAGCGTGCCCTCTCGGTCCGGGGACAGAACGTAGCCGTCACCATTGAACTCCGGCGTGTTCTCGGCTTCAACGTGAAGCCAGAATCCTGTACATAATATGTTGCGGAGTGTTTAGGAATTGGTCAGTTGAAAGTTTGGGAAGTCGCATTCAAGGAATGCAAAACTTGATCTTGGAAATTGCAACCCATTATTTTACTCCTAGCTAAAGTTTGGCTCTAAACCTGAATCTTATGCTCTTTTCACTGTATTGCAATTTAGCTTTACAATGGGATGTATAGATGTAGAGCTACTTAATTTAAAATAACATGCTTGTCGAACCTCAAGTCAGATTCCTTACATACTTTAATTTCTACAGGTGGATTGAGTATTAAAAACGATTTTAATGCCTAGGAAGATTGTTCCTTAACTCACGCAAAGTGTTCCCGCCGGCAGCGGCTATTTCATCCACGTACTGTCGATAGGTTGTGCCGGCAGTCCCTTCGTACTGCCTGTTCCCAAAGTCGTAGCCATAGGAGACCCAGGCAATGTTGGGCCCGGATAGGAATACTTGATTTGAGCCATAGTGGAACTTCCCGTTCTCAACCCGTAAGTATTCACAGGAGACACAGTGAGCTAAGAGTAGAAGGAGATAGAACCGACCTGCCATTTCAAAACTTTGTATCCAGTGATCTTGGAGTGAACTATGAATTCTGTCAATAGCCAACGGCGTATAGCTAATTCTGAAATAGAATATCAGGATGAGTTCTGCCTTTAAAGGCTTTCAAGATTCGTCAATTCGATTCGACACAGATAAAATCATACAGTACGGCTGGATTGCTATATTTAGTTTGCTGTCAATATTGATTGGTGGTGTTAGTTGCAATTACATATTATGTTGAAATTGTGAAGAACTTCCCCTTATATAATTAATATAAATAGGCGGCTTTAAAAGATAAAACCGCAATAACATAACGTACACTACACAGTAAGTGGTCTGTTATTCGTATTCGCGTAGTTACTTGCTTTTACCTTATACATACCTACATTCCTATATGCAGAATAATGAAAGATATAACTAAATTTGAGTTATGTCGAGTATCGATAATTATAATTACAATGTTTAGATTATAACTAGCGAATTATAATTTACAATAGACATTGACACAGTTGTTGCATTGAATTATCACCTGTTATGTATTATTATCACCTGACTTAGCCTGTATTACATCATGACATAATGTAATTATCCAAAGTGGGTATTATCGCTTATTGCGAGTTAACCGAAACCAGTTTGTTCGATGATGCTCAGAATGAGAAATTAGGTTATGTTAGAAGTTATAATAGATTTACAATGTATGTATTATAGACATTCACAAAATCTGTATTTTACTTTCTGGTTGTTGTGTCGTTCCCACAATAAGTATAAACCCCTAAAACTTTTCGAAACTAAAACGAACTATTGATTGGCCTATTAGTTCTACTATTATGCTTTGATATAGGTATTCATAACGATGATAAGCAGGTGTATTAATTATCGAGACCCATCATTGACCCCACATATACAATTGATTTGTAACGGAGCTTATTTGACCATGCATCAAGCATTATGCGAATTTGGAACAACTCTCTAACATTTTAGTCTCTACCAACTCCCATGTTTACTTATGTCAGCCAGCCTTTCACTTACATTAACTGGGAAAGTGAACGTCCCAGCATGATAGGAATAGGATGAAAATAAGAACAATTCGTAATGGTAGGTCTAGAAAGTTTGACCCTTCACTTCTCTTCCCAATGTTTCGCGTGTCCCAGAGCTAGGACGCCAGACTAAGGTTCTACTCTGAAATGGGTCCATACCGAGCAGTATTCGGAGTAGCCCTGATTCTACTCGCCTTTTCCGCTAGCGCAGCCCTATCAGCCAAGGCCAAGAAGAACATGACCCGACCCTTACTTCTCTCCAAAAAAATTGACGAGACCGGAATTGCCTTTTGTGATAAAGACAAATACTTTACTTCCCTCAAGTCGGCCTGCCCCCTCGGCTTCGTCTTCAAGGAACAGAAGCCAGCGTGCCTCTGCATCAAGGGAATGTAAGCCATCCCGAATTCCTGTATTACGATTTCATGTTGAGTCCTTTGACCTAACCCTTGACCTCGTTCACTTACAGATACCGAATATATTTGGACGACTGTCAGCTGGCAGATGGGTTCATTCAGGGCCAGACCTGTACCTTTCCCTATGACCAACACAATGGGGCCCAGATTCATTCAATTCAGGTCCTTCCAGAGCCCAACTGGCTTCACACTCATGTCGTCTTTGAGAAGGCCAGCTCGGACGGATCAGTTGGCCGGAAGAACCTTGAAATGCTCTCATTCGTTCCGGGCGGGAGGCGCTTGACAGCCAGTACGGAGACTGAGCAGCTGTATACGATCAACGCGTGAGGCGCACATCTCTTAATGCCTTCCTTTTCATTTCTTGTCTTACTCCCTTTCAATTCTTGCCTTCCTAGACGACCGTTCATAGTGACACTGCCGGGCGGGAAGCAGAGCCTCTGCGTGGAGCCTTACTCCCGGAAGTACGAGTACGAGGGTCAAATATGTCACTACTTCCGGAAGGCCAATCAGGCTATATGGAACTCGAGCACCAACGGTAACCTGAGCACTGAGGTCATCATCCAGTCCAACTGCTTACTCCTCTCCAATAAAACCGCCAAGCTGGCATTCCGATCCTGCTTTGACCCGCTGACAAATACTCAAGGTAAGCCCAGCTCAGTAGCCAATGACGGAGACACGCTTATTGACGCTCCTCTTCCTCACTAGCCGAGTGCCACTTGCCCTGTGACAGGGAGAGCGAGACCCCCAACGTTGACCTCCTTGACGATCGGAAGCGGGTCTGGGGGACCGGTGACAACTGCACGGATGAGCACGAGTCCCTCAAGCACGACAATCAGTTCCTGGAACGGAAAATGACCCAGTACTCCTTGATGTCGAACATTAGGGAAGTGGGCCCGCTCCGGCCCATGCAGCCCAACCGAACCTTCGAGCTCTTTGACAAGATGATCAAGCTGGCCAACCGTTACTGTCCCGACCACTTCGTGCCGGACGAATGGGTGGAATACGTTATGGACCTCTTCTACGTCATTCACAAGGGCCGGCAGTTCAAGTACGAGGAAGTCCTGTCCGAGGCCGAGTTCGTCTGGATCCGAGACATTCTGGACGGCTGCCTGGAGCAGGAGTACGAGATTGACCTCATCGTGGACCCGAACGTGAATCAGTACTCTTATAATAAGAGCAATGTTACGGGTGGAGACATTTGCGAAGGGGACACGGAACAGGTGAAGGACCTGATGCACAGTAATATTCAGCAGTTTTTGTGTCTGCTAGATATAGACTAATTATAATTAATGCGATGCATCAGGCGTACGGCTTCTGCAACTCCCTGGACACGATGGGCGCCAACTGCACGGACCCCGTCCAAATTCGTCCCACAGCGCATTCAACGGGACAGAACCTTAAGGACAAGCACTACGTGCCTGAGCTGGCCTTTAACGTCCTCGACATCACGCAGGCCATCTGCTTCAAGGAGTTCAACGAGTCCTATAGAATGTTTCATGTGCTCGAGCAGGCCGTCGAGAAGCTCTTCACGACGCAGATCAATGGCCTATGGTATGCGGTTAACTTACTGCTGTTAGATTGTATAAAGCAAGCCTAGGCTAGACCACATACAAAGAAGAGTTCCGCTAATTATAATTTGTTCGACGAAAAGCTTTTCATTCGAACGGAATAATGATTGTTCCGCTGAATGATTTGCTTTTGGGCCAAAAAATCTATTTATTCTATATGAGCAAGGAATTTTCCACTGAATGTTATGACTTTTATGCGAAACTCTATTTATTCGACATGAAGAGTGAATTTTTCGCTAAATCCTATACTTTTTCGGTCAAAAACTATTTATTCAACATCAAAATGAGTTTTTTCGCTATAATGTTAAAACATTTTTTCACTAAAAACTATTTGTTGACCTGAGACCTGCATTTTCTTTTACAAATATAAAGGTATCATCCTCCGTACCTTAATGACAATAAAGCAAAGGAGAAGCTCCTGGGCATGGGCTCCGACGATATAATGTACAATATGGACATCTGCGTGAGCTCGGCCTACGTGAAGATGACAAAGAATCAGATCCCCAGGCTCCAGCGTCTTACAAAGCTGGAATTGGTCCGTCGAAAGTATGCCCAAAATCCATTATTTGATTCGTAAATGGCTCCCGTATGACTTCCCACTTGTAAAACTTTCCTCTGCTCCTAGGCGAGCTGTGACTGCCACTACGACCTTCCCGATGCCAAAGAAAGCCCCGGCCCAGTTCTGTGCAAAGTCTAACCCGGAGCTTGCCCTTCCGTCCAAATGCTCCTTGGCGACTAACAGTGATGGCTTGGTCTCCGTCGCTTCTGGAGTCCCTGCACCTGGACCTCCCGCAAACTTGGACTACGACTACGCTGGAAACGCCGACTTGGTTGGTAAGAATGCTCGGCCAATGGATCCGGCCGATCTGGTCAGGATCCAGAAGCAAAATGCCAAGCACGAGCTCCATAAGCTGATCTTGAGCAAACTGTCAGTCTCAGGAACGCCGCAGTCCCAAACAGAGACTGGGATCCGAACAGCTCAAGGTCCTCAGGCCCCTACGTACCCGTCAGGGCCTCAGATGCCGCGAGGGCCCACGAGCCCCGACTATCCCTCCGATGACCTCCTGCCCCAGAATCAGGCTCTGACCCAAAGGGTCCAAGGACTAGCCCAGGAACATTTGTCCCATAAGAAGAAAGCCAATAAAAAGCGCTCACATAGGCCCCGCTCACGGAAGCACACTGGCTGAGCCCGTTCTTATGCTAGCTTAGATACAATGTGTACTTTTATCCGAATCTAAAACTAAAAGTTACAACTTCTTAAAGTGTTCTTCAGGTTGCGATTGCTGTTTTAAACATTATTCTTAGTTTCGTACCGTTTGATTATGCGTCTTTTTAATAAAGGAGGTGAAAATCAACGCATTGCTACAAGTTTGACTTTACTAAACTTCGTGTCAAGAATCAGTGATGAATCAGCCATACGTTATTTCTGCATTAAAATTAGTAAGGAATTGATATTTTCTAGATTTACAGGTACGGGCCCGCAGCATGTATTGTATCAACAATATGGATTTTCAAGGCAGTATAGTCAGCGTAGAAATTTTGTTTCTTTTGTTTAATGTTCTGTTGCAAAAATAGTACCTACATACACAAGGCCAATCAAAGGAAAGCGAAAGTTTCCATAAAAAAGTGAATGGAAAGTGAAAGTAAAAGCTTAAACAATTAAGCGTTGTATCAGAACATTCTAAGAATCTCTCCATTCCAATTTCAGAAGTTCGCTAGTGCAGAGTGCTCGAAACAAGATGACGGCATTAGCTCTTTCCACAAGTATTCCCGTTTCCCTTACACTTGTGTCCGTTTTCATGCTTACTGGCCTCCTACCTTCCAATGGGGACGAGGCTCTGAAGTCTGGAATCGAATTCTGTGATGGGAAGTCTTACTACCAAGCTCCAGCCTCTGTCTGCAAGTCTGGATACAAGTTTGGAAACCGGAAACCAAAACCAAGCTGCATTTGCTTTAGAGGAATGTAAGTGGGCATTCAAGGGGGAACAATTTCCATTTACGGAATCATTTATTGCATAATGCTTTTCATTGTTTTCATAGATATCGACTCCACCTGAGCGACTGTCGTTTGGAGGAAGGCTTTGCTGACGGGATCTGTAAAACTGCACTGGACACCACCGGAGCCCGGATCCACTCAATTGAGCTGACTCCCGTACCGGACTGGACAGTCACAGCCGTTGTCTCCGAAAGTAACTGGGAAGTCACAGGGCTGGGCAACAAGATAATGGAAGGCGGGAGCAGTTTCTATACAATCAACGGCCAGGCCTATTTCAATGAAAATCGACATGGAAAGGAGTTCATTTGCGTCGAGAGGTCCCCCGAAGTGGGAGAAACGGAGGTCTGTCGAATTTTCCAAAAGGATAATCTGAAGATCTGGACGGAAGGGCATCCAATTGAAATCACGGTGTCTGGAACACCGTGTTCTAGCAACGTGGTGAGTTCGGAATTGCTAAAACCCCGAACTTGTGGTCCGCCCCTTACCGAAGTTTCATGTAAGTTCAAATAGGAACCAGTTATATTGATAATACTTGGGATTCAAACATAATTGACCACAAACGCTGACCTACTATGCTTTCTTTTCCTCTGGACAGCTGAATGTGAGCTGGAATGTGACCGATTCGGAACCAACTCAATGGGCGGAAAGAGTGCGTCAAACTGTACCGAGGGCTCTGTAACCTTCGATAATAACTTCCTGGACCGAACTATGACGGAGCACGCCATGATGATCCAGATGGGCGAAATAGAGCCCATTGCACTTCCCGAGCCCAACCGGACCTTCAGCCTCCTCAAGGTCATGACCCAGATCACGAACGGGTTCTGTCCCGACCCCTTCGTTCCTTCTGACTGGGTCAACCATATGGCAGAGCTCTTCCTGGTACTCCACCGTGGTCGGGAGTTCCAGTACGAAGAGTTTCTCTCTGTAGAAGACTATAACTGGATTCATGAGATCCTGACCTCCTGTGCCAGCAAGGGTCACCGTATTGAGCTGACCAACGGTCCAGGTCATGGGGGCTCCGAGTGTACTGAGCGGGATGATGGTGGAAAGGTCCTTACTCTTTATTCCCGTCTTTTCCGGTAAAAGCTATATATTTTTTATTGGTACGAAATTAAAGGCATATGGATACTGCGCCCCGACGGAGCCCACTTGCTCGAAGCCAATCCGGATCCTACCAATCCCTGAAAAGGCTGGAACGAGGCTTCGCAGCAAACACTATGTACCCGAGCTGGTCTGGAGCATCATTGACATCACGCAAGCGATTTGTTTTGGAGAGTTCAGCCAGTCCTACCGAATGTTTCACCTGCTGGAACAGGCGTCCGAGAAGCTCTTCACAGAGCAAGTGATGAATTTATGGTAAGAGCTAGAGGTACAGGAAAGTCATGAATTCTATGTCAGGTCACTATGTATTTTTGGCCCATAATTCCACGCAGGTACAATCCGCCATACTTGAAGAACTCAAGGCACAAGTCCGTCCTCGTTGGCCCTGCCTCCGACGAGATCATGCACAACCTGGAAGTCTGTACTGGGGCCGCCTACCATCAAACGAATGAGCAGAATAGGCTTCACAGGGATGCAACAGTGATCCCAAGACTTGTGCGGCCTACCAAAAGTACATACTTGCGAAGGAAGAGGTAATACGTCAGATAATTATCACACACCACACAGTTTCGAAACTTGGCCACCTATTGCGCTGTGAAACTTAGAATTTATTTTTATTCCTAACAGACGGTCTGGTTCGGAAAAATCAGATTCAAAATCCGCATCGGCCTTCTGTGTCAAAACCAAAAGCGAATTTTCAGTTCCAGAGAATTGTTAATTTTACCGGAATGTGGCAGGAGTCGTGTAAATAGTCCGGAGAACCCAATCTCTAGGGAGCCAATTCAGAATTATCCAAAGCCCAATTCAAGTAGAGTTAACTAAAATAAGTACTATTGGTGATAGCTGCTACCTCATGTTAAAATAAACAACCTATAATGAAATGATATGATGAATAGCGACGATACCGTTTAACTCGCCTAATTGATTATTTACAAGTACAAATTATTATTAATTCAAAAGTTGTATAGGTATTTCTATTCCCGTCAATTCTTCGACTGCCCTTCCAACATTTGATCACAATTGAAGATATAAAAAATTCTATAATCCCTATTACTATCTGTAGTATGTACTAGAATCATCTCATTTCAAAAATTACGCCCTGCTACGTTAATTGAAGGAAAATTGTTACACTAAGCTCTGCAGCTCTACACTACTCGCTTTAGGTTAGTACAGTTAACCGACAGACAGAAGGCCCGCAACTGACACACCCACACAGAGTCACTATTACTGCATAAGCACACTATGACAATTAAGCTAGAGAATCAGTTCCCCACAACTCTCCATAATAGAAACAGTTTGCATTTTATTATTCCAATAATTCATCATCAACCGTACCAAAGAATGCGAAAGGGGGGTGGGGGCGTTAGATATACGGCTTAGTTAGTTAGTATTTAGTTGTAGCAAAATTGGTTGGTTGGCTTGAGCAAAGTTTAAAGAATGTCCGTCTCATTGGAGAGGGCCAAGTTGTTCATACTCCCGCCGCCCCCGTTCCCATGGTTCGTGTGCATGGTGAGGGTCCCATTGGCCCCCAGGTTCCCCTCACTCCCCGTCTTCTTGAGGCTCTGGTCCTGGAGGACCTGGAGCCTCAAGTACTGGTCCTGGAGCAGGCGCTGTTTTCGGAGGAGCTCCATGTGTCGCTGGCTCAGGCGCTCCTTCCCCCCGCCCCCGCTATGCCCGTCCTGGGAGTTGAGGCTCTCACTGGACTCCGAGTCCAGGCCTGGAGAAATGAGGGGGGACTTTGAGGAGGTCCTAGGGGGCGGGGGCGGAGGGATCTTGGTGGGCTTGGGCGGGAGGGGCGGATGCCGAACGGGTGAGCCCCCGCTCTCTGTTGAGGGGTAGGAGGGGAGGCGCTTGGGGGGATCTGGCGGGTTGAGGCGGTGCTGAGTCAGCAGTGGGGGCGGATGGTGGTGACTGTTGGAGGGGCTCAGCTGCTGGCTACTCAGCTCGTCTAGCAGTGCATCGAGTTGACCTTCGGCCCCAGAGGCGGATGAGGGGGCGGAGGGGACCAGGAAGACCCCCGTCGGACCGTAGGTGGGCCCGGAGCTCTAACATAAAAAAACAAATAGTTGGCTTCGAAGACTAGACTAACCCCGAAAAAGGTCACCACAATACAATCAGTACAGTTCGTGGATGCAAAAGTACAGTATATTCCCCGTGGCGAAGTCATGCAAGTAAAGCCATGCAACAAAGTACGAAAAATTAAAACAGCAACACAGGCCGACTAGGACAGAGACAGACGAACCACTCCAGACTGAATGGGACAAGAAGGCATGCATTAAAGGGATCCCCATGATGTACAAAAATCAAAATTAGTACATGGATCAATCCCAAGACTCATAGGTCATTCTCAGATTTCAGGATCAGAGAGAAAAAAATAAATTTTTTGTTTACTCTGTAATTACTTGTCTGAAGTGTGAGCTCCACTTCCAACCTTGTTTCTACGAAAAAAAAGAGAAAAAATACACATGGCTACTAGTAGGCACTACTTGAATAGTATTACGGTTCTTAGTTTACTTAGCGGCGTAGTTCTTAGGATAGTTTCTTTGGTAGGTTGGTTAGGAATTAATGTGTTCAGAATCTCCATGCAATTTTAGTTCGAGTGGTAGTTGAAGAGGAAGAGGGGGGAGGTGGCGAGGGGGTCGGACGGCGGCTTACCCGGTTCATCAGCGACTTCTCGGTAGGGGTCGAGGGGGAGGGCGGAGGAAGGGACCGAATGGAGTCTGTCGACGGCAGACGTTGCTCTTGGACTGATGCCAATCTGAAAAAAAAAACAAAAAAAAATTTCTATCACCCAGCATTACTTTAATACAAAGCAGAGTACCTACGACTGTGCAAGGAAAGCAGCCCGCAACCTAACCTAACCTAACGACCTTACCCAAGGCCCAAGGCTACCTGCAAGTCGAACCTAACCAGAACTAAAGCTAACATAGCATACTATTCTGTTATGGTTGTGATGAAAAGCGTGCGCTCTTGCTCTAGCAAATTCTCGACCAAGATGTACAGCGGTCAAAAGGTCTACTAATTAATTCTCTATAACCGTTAATACATTCCTAGTAGATTCAGCCCAGAAACTAATTAACCCAATTTCACAGTTTCCCAAGAACCGTTTATATCCCCTACCTTACGGCGTACAACTGGGTAAAATTATAGCTGACCTTTTGAGAGTGACTAGCGTGCCGGTAAGCTTCTTGCAACGTCTTAGTGAAGTCTCTAGGTGGTCGGGCTCCTCTTTCAGGAACCGCTGCTCAACGCCCATCCGCTCCATCTCACTGGACAGTTGGTTTTTCATAGTATCTTGCAAAACAGGGAAGCGGGCCTTGAGGTCCGCGACCGATTTGCTATTTACAATACGAATTAAATACTGTATTGTCTGCTTAAACACTTCTCATTGGCAATAGAATTACCATAGTAAAATGCTGTACCTTGACTTGCTAAGAACTAGAGCCATATTCTCAACATCAGACATGTTGACTCGCATCCGTTTATTGATCACATGACTCCTGAGCTCCTCAACAGTGAGCTCCAGTTCTCTATTGTATAATGAGCAGAACGCATTAGCGGACGATTTACTACAAGACGACACTTTCCCCTTGGTCACTTTCACTTACGTGAGGTCTTTGTCCAGTTTAATCATTTCTTGCTTATACAGGTCCTCCTCCCGTTTCAGCCGTGCTTTCTCTGGGTCTCCTCCCACAGTCATCCATTGATCACTACCAGCTAGTGCTACAACTCTGCAGAAAATAATGAACCCATATAAGGACCAAATTGGATTCAGCTACTACTAACATACTGTACCAACATCAACTCACTTAAATCTAAGAAAAGTATCCCTGAGGGTCTCTCGGACAGTGTGCGCTTGAGCTTGTACGTTTCTTCTCAGAACCCGAACGTCGGATTTGAGTTCTTTGGCCTTCTTTTGCAAGTTACGGAGCTGGTTGTACATTTCGGGACTCATTTCTGCGAATTGACAAAAAATCATGAATTTTTACTATAAACCAGCGTACACAAGTAAAAGACATGACATCTCGCCCATCCTGTTACGTACAAGCTAAATACAAAACTATTTCACTCTTCGCTACATTTTATGGCAAATCAATGACAGCCCTGCTGTCTGGGATTACAGTATCCCTTCATATAGCTCCCAGCAGAAGAGTTGATGAGGTTTCAAAAATAAACTTGTATCTCGTCAGCAGTCGCACATAAAAGAGCCATCTGGGATGTCTGGCATTTTTATTGCAGTTTTAGCATTACTCAATCCACATCCACACACTTTGCTAAACTAATCATAAAAGCTTGGGAAAATTGTATTTAATCACAGCAGAGTATTCTGAATTCTGACGACTGAGCACAAAACGATATACAGTACGTACCTCTTGTGCTGTAAGAAACATATTGCTTCTCATAAGAATGAGTAGGCTGAATGAGCGGAGGTTGCTGCTGTTGTGGTGCCCTGTGTTGCTGTTGCTGCTGTTGGGGTTGCTGTTGTTGAGGCTGGACAGGAACAATTCGGTCCGACACTGATGAAAAATAAAAGTTTAATTTAAGCTCAACTCAAAATGGCCATGCTACATGCATACGTACAAAGCGTCAATTCAATTACAAAGAGCTCTACTACTCTAATATTAGCCTAATCATTCTCACCCTGCGACATTCTTGGCAAAGTGGAAGATTTGATTGCGGGTTTCGTCGGTTTTTCCACTGATTTTTCGAAAAAGTGGGGAGAATGTTTAATATAACAGAGTGAGAGCACAGGAGAAAGGAAACAAAGAGAATTCAGAATATCATTTTAGTATAGCCTATACGTCGTGTCCAGTTAGCGGGATTTGTCTAATTGCATTAGTCTTTAAATAGTCAACAGTACTTATATGCCCGTACCTGCATTCATGGTTGGTGAGTGCTGCTTGGAAAGTTCTGGCGGATCATCACTGAAGGAAACGGACTTTTCTGTAAATTAAGCAGATTATGTCATTACAGCCAGAGTATAAATCGATCTCCTACAATGTATTACATCATACAATTCTCTAAGCTCGAACCCGAACAAAAGAACTTTACGAATATTTAACTAACATTCGCTTCAAACATTTGAAAAACATATAACTTACCTTTTCCAAATTTTGGATGTGCGAAGATTTTCTCCATCGGCGGCGGTCGTTCATCTGTTCGACATAATATCAAAACTCATTTTAAGTTCTTTAAATCTTAACGCAATATTTCTGTTCCAATAAAGCAAACGGACATTTTATAATGCACAAATACTAGTCTGGTTTGCGGTAAAATTACTCTGGTTGTATTACATGTTAGTAAGCGGGTTTACCTGGTAGCGAAGCCGAGCTCGAGCTCGAATGCTTATCAGTGTCGTCTACATACAGAATTGTGCGTGTTAGGATGGAAGAGACAAGAGACCATAATAAGATTGAGTACAAAGCCCCATAAATACAATTACAACAAGAAAAGCTCCTTAAATGCTTAGTATACTATACGCTGTTAATCTACGTAAGTAATGCTGTCCGCTATCCTCAATATTAGTACCTCGAAAGTCCCTTGTGGGTATATAATCCCTCTGTGACACCAGACTATAGTTTGTAGCACCAACGTTCCTGGGTAGAGTACTTGAGTGGTGGCGGACTGGGGCCGGGGGTAGAGGCGTCAGGGCCTTCTGAACTAGGCCCGTCAAGTTGGCCAGCTGCCGCTCCATGTGTTCCATCCGGAACCGAGCCTCCTCGTCAATTATAACCGGCGTTATGGAGCCGGATCGGGACGGGGCTGGGTAGTAGTAGGGATCTTCGGCCGAAATGTAGCGGGGCGTCCGTTCGGGGGACGAGATGTAGCCGGATGGATCTGGAAAATTTGATTAATTTATTAGGGGCGTCATTTAAACAAATTACTAGTTATATTAAACTCTATTACATGCCATTTCATTACTAAATCGATATTTCTTGAAGAATGAGTCCATTAATCCGCCGTAAATTTATTAGGAAGGAATTAGGAATGTATTGAAAGTATGTGAAAAATAAGTGCTAAAGTCCGAAGTTTTCAAATCTAGTAACAAGTAACGAAGTAACCACCTAATAGAATTTAAATTAAACATAGTAGCACGTTAATACCTAATAAGCCATTTATTAGTATTCCATGGCACACAACTTTACACAGACAGTAACAGATTGTATTGTACAGAAAATGAAAAATGAAAGCATTTTTGGGGAAGCCTGGACCTTACCTGCAGAGGAATAAATGTCAGAGCCAGCCCGGCCCCGGCCGTCCCCGTAGTGCCCACCATGTGGCGGGAAGGAACTTGAGCGCTCTCCTGCCGCCGAGCCCGAGCGCGGCGGAGAGTAAACCATATTAGGAACCGGGCTCACGACGACCGGAGACCGCTTGACTAGACCGTAGGCCGGCACGGAGTTTCGCTGGGGCTTGGGCGGCGGGAGGGAGGAGTTGACCGCGACAGAATTATTCGGTGTTTGTACTAAGGGTCCCCAAGAGGTGGAGGCGGAAGTAAAGGAAGCAGTCCACAACGGATTAGTGCACAGTGTATTTACAGTGTATGTTAGTAAGAGAGGGTTCTGCAACAATCTCCAGAAGCAAAGTACTGTCTTCATAACTTTTTTTTCAATTCTGGACCTTACCTGGTTTGGAAGGAGGCACTGCCACCAGAGGAGAGTACGGACGACCTCGTGGAAGAGTAGCACCAATTGGGTAAGCGTACGGCGGAAGATAAGGACTCTTATTTCCCTGGAATACAATAAATAAATAGTACAATATTGTGTTGCTTCTATTTAATTCGCCACCCAATATATAGCATTTAGCCGCAACAGCATTAAAATTCTTAGCCTATGTAGATGTTAGATGCTAGTCTATAAGGTTATATCATAGCGCTTCCATCAAATACATGGAAATTGGCCCAATAATTGCATACACGCTAAAAACTAAAGTAGATACATAATAACACAATAATGCATAATTGGTCCATCTATCAATCAATCTGAGGACCAGTTCAAGTGGTTTCGCCGGTTTTGGGTGCAATTTTGACCAGCACGCCACCGGTAGATATTGGAACGTCTTCGAACCTCATCTAGCCGGGCCCAAATCTCTCCATATTACTCTTTCGCGAGTTTACAATGCCCGGAGGAAAGGAGCCAATCACTGGACAAAAGCGGATGTGGGATCCGCTTGGAACACAATACTTTTTCCTTCCCGGGGCGGGCAAGAAATGAGGAAAACGATGACGGAGAAAACCTTACTCCAAATAGTAATCCGAAGCATTCAATCACCCTAAAGCACTAAACCTATTTTCGGGGAACGGGTTCCTGACATTCCGCCGTCCCCATAAGGATAAATCCGGCACTTGAGATAGGACCCGGAGCAGTCCTAGTAGTTTATACGGAATGCATGACAGGGTACGGTTCCGTGGTTTGGGCACAGAGATCAAATAAACTTGGGTCCACTTCAACGGGATACGAGGGCGGGGAGAACTTGCCAGGAGAGATTGGTGAGAAATCATTTCCTTATATTTCCTTCAGGGGACCTAAAACCTCTCAAGTTTCAAAACGGATTGATGGCCTACTAAACAGGAGTGTGGAGTGAGTGTACTATGTCAAAACGCTGACTGAGAGGATCCTTGAGGGGCTCTCTCATGAACTCAAAGAAATCTGCCTTATAATTTGGCCCATATAAATATAATAGTAAGTATTCGTTTCGCATGTTTTTGCTTTCGCAGGTTTTTTTTACTAGATTTGTACATTATAGAAAGAAAATCAGCCGGGCGTCATTAAGCGCATGAGTGCGCGTCCTATGCCTTGTACTTTGTACTTCTAAAATATGATTTTCATGACCCTTGTTTAATCGTGACTTCTAACTATACTAGAATCTTTAAGTTTTCGAGAAAGGAGCTCACAGTTCTGTACATCGTGGACTAACGCTAAACAAAGTAGAATGCAAATGTATTAATCTAATTAATCTAATATCTAATTGTGAAACAGACTTACAACTTAAAATAACTTCATCAGGCTCCTAAAACAACATTATAGAGTTATTTTCGTCAAGGAAATCAATCATTCTCATTGTTGAAGCTCACATTACGTTCATGTTAACTGGATTAGGTTAACGTAGGCCTTTTTTTTTAAAGTTAGCCGTTTCTGTAGCCAGGAAGTCATTTTCTTAAGAGGAGTGCGTAGCCGCCTACCCAATTTTTTCTTTAACCGGAAGGTACTCTATTTTCAGATTGTAAATATACCAGCTTAAGAAGTCCATTCTGTCTCTCACCATTGATTCATTCCCATTGTTTGTCCCGATTTCCTGTGAAGATAACGCATTCCAATTTGTCTACCTTATTGTATAAACTGTATAGTGTATAGTACTAGCGTGCAAAGATAATAATCCAAATCCATAAGATACCGTATTGATTGAAGACTCAAACAAAGGAGACAGCACCCTCCCTGGAAGTCTAGGAACTGATTCCTCGCCTTCTCAAAACAAATAATTATCCGACAGACTCTGAATTCCAGTCACCGACTTCCCTCCCTTTGTTTGTTTTTTTCAGTTCCATTTCCCCCAAAAGCGTCTTTCTACTAATTCCTGAACTGGCTCATAAGGAAATCCTTTATTCATAAAGTCAGCCCTCTGTTTGCCGATCCATTACTCTTACTTCGCTCTGTGTAAACTTTACGAAAACTCATTACGCTCTTAGAACGTTAGCGCCAAGCCAAGCCGTGCAAATATTAAAGACCGGACGAGGGACACTCCGACGCTGAGGAAATCCTCCCAAGCGACAGTCACTACTACTTCTACTTACCTTTGACTTGTGAATGTGTTGATGCTGGAAGTCCGAGTCAAACTCTGGCTCACTAAAGTAAGATTGGTCTTGATCCCAAGACGGGACCGCCCCGTTCCCGTTCACGTTAGGCTCAAATAGGCGCAGAACCGACCGATCCCGGATGTCCCTGGCAGACAGAAGGGGAAATTAGATCTGAGCCACGCCGGAGTTCAATTAATATTATATGTGTCTGTGTCATCCGGGAAGCGTGCAACTTTACATATATACTATATTAATAGACTTTAGGAGTAGAGCCCTAAATAAGTTAACCCAATTAAATGTGCCCACCTGAGATCCTCCAGCTCATAAAACATGTCTTTCCCATTATCATGAATGTAGATTTTGGAGTTCATTACGTCCAAGTACTCTAGCGTGAGTTGCTTGGGGAAGGAGCGGACGAAGAGGGCCTTCACGGTGTCCATCGATGTGATTTCGTTGGGCAGGATCGCCCGCTTCGTCTCAGTTCGGTACTGCAAGAAGACCAGGCCTGGAAATTAAGCAGAATGAGGGGGCTCAATTAGACTAGACTAGACAGGCTCAATTAGGCTCATAAACGTAAGTGCATTCACAAGTCACAAGTAGTGCCCATATGTATACTACTTAGGCATATCCGTTACAGTTAGAGTCAAGGAGGGTGCACATGATAACGCTATCAAATTACGGAGTGTAATCTTATATTGGTTCTAGAATGTAAGAGCTTATGGCTCTTCTGCATAAGGCAATCACCTTGGTCTTGGTCTTGATAAGTACGATAATTTACCTACAGCTGTATTATAGTAGCATCTTACACAAACAGTGCATTAAAAGTTACATCATCATGCCGAATAGTTTCCTAATGTTCTGAACTCTTAAAAAATTCTAATGAGTACCTAGGTATACATCTAATCAGTTTAGTTTTGCAAGATTAGGAACAAATTGCATAGAACAAAATGGCATTGCGATTTAGCCGTCCGTTTTAGCCAGTGCTGTTCCGGTGGCCGTGTAGGAATTTAAAAATTAATTTCATTTTAAAATGAAGTTAGAATTGGGATTAGGTACAGAGAGTGGGTACATACTCTGATATTACAACAATGGTGACTAATCACAATCACCAATTTCTACGTATTTGTCCTGTAGTCTGTCGGTTTAAAACAGTCTAATATCCAACATAAATAGTTCCGTCCATTGTGTAAATGTTTATCAGTTGGATGGCATGGCGGTGAAACAGGAATCGGCTTCCCCATGATTTATTACATGCCGCATCCTAATCTATTCGGCCCCTCAGACTGTATAAATATTTGTCTTAACGGCTATTCAGGCCAGCAGTATATACAAAATGTAAATAATACAGTGTCCTACGTCCTACTATTGTCCTACCAACTTACCTAAGGGTCGTTCCAGCGTCTTCGAAGGCGTCCGTACGACGGGCAGAGAGCTCCGGGCCTTGCCCCCTCGCCTGAAGCCCGTAGAGGACGTCTCGGCCTCTGACATGATCCCCGGGTCATCGTCATCGTAGAGGCCCGACGGGGTCCCAGAGGTCTGGCGAGTCATAAAGCCTCGGGGACCCTGCAAGAAATTTATTACAGATCAAATTTTCATGAACTCCCGGTAAACCGAACTAAATGATAATGACAAATGACCTATTTTACATTACACAAAAATAATCCCAAAAATCCAAAATAAAAACTAAAAATCAAATCAAACCTGAGGCTCAGCATAGGCCGAGCTAGCACTACTCAGGGGTCGGCGGAATAGGAACTTTGAGGTCGGGGTCACGGCGGGGTGGTTGTGGGGCTGGGGCAGGACTTGCTGGCGGGGCAGCATCATGGCCCGTGCCCTTTGCTGCTGGTACTGTTCCAGTTGGGCCGCCTGGGCCTGTCTCGACTATGATGGATGAGGTCAAATCAAATTGGGACGCCAAACAAATATAAGAAATCATAAACAAAATTATAACGTAAATTGTAACAAACTCAGTTTCTTGGATAAGCTGACTTTAATTAGTGTCTGCAAGAATGTAATGCTTATGCTACTATACTATATACATATAATACTTGTAGGCGTAAGCGATCGCGTCACGTCAACTCAACCCGACACCCGCCAGCTCCCACAACCGTCACACTTCAACTACTAACCTGAATGTCCATCCCACCGACGAGAGCCTGGAAGAAGAGTCTTGACTTACTCGCTGGCTTAGCACTGCTATTGAGTCCCGAGGAGGAGGATCCGCCTAAAAAACGAAAAAAAAAGTCCCAATATTACCAATCACGACGGCCCAACGTTAAAATTGTTCTTATTTAATTTGGCGGCGGGCCAAGAGCCAGGACCAGCCAGGCTCCCCAACTTGATTATTATTTGACTCCAAGATTTACGAGCCAAAGGGTAAACTAACTTGCCAAACATTTCCGCCGTCCCAGCCGCTGACTCTGACCACTAGCACCAAAACCAGACTACTAACAACAGACACAGACACCGTATAAAAATTGTGCAAAACCGAAACCCGGCCTAGTCCATTCTGACTGTCCCAGGGAAGACTTGCCCGCACAAAACAGGATTTGTTTTGGTTTGCGTTCTACTACTGGAATTTTTGGAGGCGGTCGACACACAGGATCGATATTGCGGGCCACAGCCCGAGTTTCTGAGGAGGATCTGGAGGCCCAGCCTAGGCGGTGCTGGCTTGGCCTGAGAGCCTAGAGTGATCTGTAACCGAATTCAACCCTCTGTGCCAGGCCAGGACACAGGGAAAAGATGAACCTTGGCTATGGCAGTCTCAAGTGGATAAAGTGCGTATAGTAGGGGGTTCCTATCTTTTACTACTACGACCCTCCTAGGTATATGTACTTACTATGGTTCTACGTACTCCACTTCAGAACCCCTTTTTCCCTAAAATAGAGACTTTTTAGGTTGTAGTACTTACTACTATGGGAAGAGAGACCAAAAAAGTTGTCCACTTCAATTCATTCGAATTGAGTATGAGCCCGAGGACGAGGAACCTACGCCCTATACCTACGAGACACGAGTAAATATTGACTGACTTGACTGACTCGGCTTATGAGAGAAGGAAAGAATCTGCAAAATTGCCTGGCTTGAGAGAAAGAAGAATTCGCTAAATTAGGGATTTGTTTTGGCTTACCTACACCGTATTGTCTTATGTCGGTTTTTTGTAACACAACTAGGAAAAATACAGGTACAGGATACGGTTACAATATGATAGGACCTGGGAACAAGGAACAGTGGAGAGTAAAAGTTACTTTATGGCGTTATGGCACTTCACGTCCCTCTACTCGCAATTCAGAATTCGCAATCCACTCCCTGAGATTAGCACGGGGAATTCTGCGTGGAAAAAGGAGTAGGAGTAAGTACATAAAGATAGGGAAGGGTTGTTCTTCGGACTGGCACTAAACTGCAGTGTAGTATTTATGTTTATGTTGCAGATTGTTTAGGAAATGGTACATTATATTCAATCAATGCATTTCATAGGGAAATATATTATTTCACTTCTTGCTAAAGGTTGGCTGTTGGCTGTAAATCAAAGTGTTGTACTCTTTTCAACAGCGGTGCAATTTATTGTACCGTGGGATAAGTAGAAATTGCTTGGAAATCGAAAATGGATCGTTTGCTTCCATTTTGATTTCTGACTTATTTTAATTTTGATTTGAACGTAGTTTCTAGTTAATTGAATTCGACTTCCAAAACTGTAGTTGTAGTTAGTACATATACATACTGTCCAATTTTGTAAAGAATCGACAACATAGCTACTATTATACTATACACTGTACAAATGAAGCAGAAAATAGAGCCTAGCCTGGCTCTAATTTTCCTAATAGCATATAATGGGTATTACACATTACGCTCCGCTCTGCTGCAGACTATTTAGCTACACTGGAGGGAACGCCTAATCTAAACAACGGACAGATAATGAGAGCGTCAATGCAAATAGACATAAACTACAGTATCTTTGCCTGACAGCGTGCTCAATTAAATATGAGTCAAGGGAATGCTGATACCATTACCATATAGTACTGTGTAGTACAGCATTGCAGATTGCAGTTGTGCCGTTCTGCGGAGGCTACTTATAATCCGCCTTATTCAAAGCCTTTCCAGATTCCAGATCCAGATCCTATGACTAATATTTATTTTAAGATTCGTGAAGTGACAGGCTAAATTAATATGCAGTAGTCATATCATTTAGCTGGTGAATATTTAATATTATTATTGAATCTTTAGAGCCTTGGATTTTAAATCACAGATAGTACACAGTTCCAGTTCTAGCGCCGTTTAATATGTTTCTGTGGAATACAAAGTATTAAAGCTAAACAGGAATCTAAGTTTCACAGTAAGTCCCAACACCACTGGTCTCAGTTCGTGACCAAACAATAATAAACACTTTAATGTAGCTATAAGGCAGAAAAAAGGTGAGGATCTTAATGTCTGTCTCTTGACTTCAAAGAAAGTTCCAGCAATTACGACTGAAGAGCCCCGGTGACTCCCATCAAGGAATCAAAGCGGAACAACTTTTTTATCTTCTATCACGCTCCTGTCACTCTCATTCGCTAACCCGTGAAGTTTAGCGTATTAAAAAATAAAAGTAAAAGTAAATTGACTTAATCTCTGCCGTGAGCTCTAACTGCTGAGCGGCAGGAACAAAGTGTGTACTATTTGCATATTTTTAAAGGGGAAGAGAATGTAAAGTCATAAACGGCTCAGGTTTGGCTTTGGCTTGGCCTACCTGTAGTAAGGAAAGACTATGCAAAATTAATACCAAAGTGTGTGTGCCTGAGCTCGCTGGAACTATCTTCCAGCCTCCCCTCTCCAACTCCACTGTTTCTACAGCTACAACCCACATCTATTGTACTTACTGTATTATTCATTAGAGGAACTCGGAGCCCAGGTTGTAGCGTGTAGTAGTAGTTGGAAAGTCATAAATTATAAGCTAAATACAGGAGAGTGAGCAGAGAATGTAGTGGGCTCAAGGAAAAATAGGAAGGAACCGGAAGGAACAACCTTTAGTCACGTATAGGCGGGCATCCCTTCGTACGCAGCTACTACGGGGCCGCGTAACTACTCATAAATTTAATACGTCTCTCTCATGCAGAAGTCTAACTTTAGGCCTACTTTTATGCCAAAGTGTGAATAATGGAGTGAAAATTATTTAGGAGAAACAGGGCGGAGGACGGAGTAATGCAAATAGAATATGGGAAAGTGGAGCAGGCAGGACGCGTGTTAGCGTAAATATTGAATAGTAGGAACTGATCTGGGTTAAAGGTTGTCTCTAGCTGTGGGAGCAAAACTGCTTAGATATAAATTCAAACCGCTAGTATCAATCAGTATTAAAATAATTGTTGACGTTAAAGTATTTCCTTTTAAATGTGCATTAAGTAAGCAGTGAGCTACCGTAGTTACAATAGAACTCGCAATTGTCTGCACCCTACTATAAAGCTATATACCCAAAACGCACTGTATTTACAACATTTAATTAGATATGTAGCTTAAAATTGTGTATAGACATGCTATTTTTTATTTGAAACTTTTTAAAGATGACAGCCGACCCAAAAAGTATAGGATTCATCCCCAACTATTTAAAGCCATATTAGGCTAATGTACTTTGGTTAAATTATTTAAACTAGTGCCAGTTAGACTAATTGGTGGGTTGGACTACAGCACACCAATTTACTTGGCTGAAAATTAGTATTTCCTTTAGTTTAATTATTTGTGGCTAAAATCGACATATTTTAGGCGTCAATAAATACAAACGATTTATGATCCGTATTGTGCAAAATCCCAAGGAGCCCATGGGCTTGACCTGCCCTTAACATAAGCTCTCCCTAAGCCCGAAGCCCGCCTTGGTCCAAGTCCCACCCATATCAATTTCCTTTCCCAGGACAGACAAAATCAACAGTAATTTCCATAATAAGGGAAGACACGGAGTTGTAGCAGAAGGAGCTTAGGCTTAAGCTTCCCATATATTGTAGAGTACACGTACATAGAGTACTCCCATTCTAATAAACATGTTATACATACTAAGATCACGTTAGCACTACAGTACCGCCTACCGCCTCCCAGGCACAGGCTCTAAACCGGAGAAAGCTGAGCCTGTCTCTGTATACTTTACATAATGCAGACTAGGAGCTAGCAGATGAGGGCTGGGTCTAGGATTTCCATTCATGAGCCCAAGAAAGCGCTCTTGCCGCAGCCCCTGCTCCTTAATAACTTCCTCTATTCAATTCAGTGGAGCCGGAGCTAAGGATAATCCTGCTGAAATGTATTTAGGGGCCTAATGGACAGGGCATGATCTGATCTGAAGGAGAGAAAACAGAATTAATATACGCTGACTTTCCCTTCAGGAGCTCAGTTGAGGAGCTTCTGAGGGGAGGCAGATGGAGTATTGGGCCAATGGTACCGTACCAGGAAGGGCATTGGGATCAATCTACACAAGGGACCTACCTACACAATGGAAAAGAAGTTTGGAGGCCTCTCAAAGAGGCAAGATCCCGTAGAACCAGATCCGGATTTCTAAGAGAGAATTCTGGGATAAGTTTCCTTAGTAAATGATGTAGGGTACCATGTGAGCAGCAGACTGCATGCTTTCACTTTACAAAATCCGATCTGGTTGGCCATTTGTTGTGCATTCTATTATGTACATATAGCTATATTTTTCGGGATACAAACATGGCCAAAACACTTCCGGTGATTTTAATTTTAGCCAAATCTACTAAATTACTAAATTTTATTTCTTAAAGGATCAAATCAAAAATTCATATTCGAAAAAAAAGAAACCGCATGTATATAGACTGTGCTTCTGTTTTCTAGATGTTGTTAGGCTAAGGCTAGATTTCAGAACTTCCTGAAATTGGAACTTGGGACTCCTTCCTTGCTATTCATTGATTCTGAAGATAAGTGACGAGAAAGGTAATCCCGAATGTTGAATACACAAGTCTCGAGCCTTCAACAGAGATTCTCAATTCCTGGGAAAGGTTTCTAATATTTTCTTGAAGAAAGGCCTATCTAAATCCGTCTGTAAGGTATTATGTCAATAGTAGCACAGTACCTCCATGAATGATCTCTATACATTGAAACTCAGGCCTGCTCGGGTCGGCCTGGAAATATAAATGAGCATTAATGAGAACCGTGAGCCATTTCTTATTCATTTCCATTTCCCATTTCCCATTCAGTTCCTGCATCTTGTTTTCCCTTTTCCCCAGTCTGAGCTCAATGGGCGGAAACGGGCGAGCCTGTGTGTCTTGTCCCAGATCCCAGCCTTTTACATGCACATTACACACACCCATGCCAGAGTTCTACAGCACACTTCCATAATGACATTATTTGTTGCTAACGAAGTCTAACTCAAAGCCTGTGACTCCTAAGCTCTACGCCTCCCTAGCCCAACTAATGAACTTTGTATAATTTTCGGAAGAGGGGATAATTAAAATTTGCTGCATGACCTATTTTGGAAAGGGATGATAATTTGGTGTCCGGAAAATTCAAAATTCAAATCGTAGGGATAGTCTTGGTTATAAGTATTATATTTGTTAGGAGCTATTGCTATATACAGTATTAGGTTGCAGTTGTTAGATAACCGTTTATACGCACCCCAAAAATATAGAATGTTATGTACATAGATTCATAGGAAGTATAAACCGGCTCCATCAAATAGGTCGAAATTGACCGAATTATTATAGGCACGCTAAAATGCAAGGTAACTGTGCAAGCTAAGCGTAGCGTGAAATTAACTTCCTTATGTCCCGGTTCGTTTAGCCCATTCCGGAACCCTATTAATTCGTAGGCTAATATCTGCGTAAGATAATTGAAATGCTTTAGTCTAAATTCTCTATTTTTGATGCAGCACTATTATTAAATTATGGTTAGGTTTTTACTTCAAAAGACGATTCCACTGAATGTTATAGTTTTTCAGAGCTACTTTATTTCCGATACGAAAACTACGAGCCTTTCTGAAATTACTGAGCAAGTAGTGATTTACTACAAGCTAAGCCTGAAGCCTCTGCCTATATTTTGGGGGTACTTGAGAGGAGGTCCTGATTTATTGAGAGCCTGCCTGCCCGAGGGATCAAGATACGATTCCGCTTATTTCGCGAGATAGCTGATAAGTGGATGCGGGGGCGTTATATTGTATTTCGGATCCCGGTCTCAGTAAAGAAGATAATGTTTCAGTTCTGGAGCCCCATAACAGGCCAATATGTAAAGTTGAAGTGTGCCGTCCTCGGCCATGTATTTCCACTTTATTGGAAGCCCGGTAGGCCGTCCTCCTCAATCTCACGGGCATGTTTATCAGGATCATATTTCGGGAGTTCCGCGGAAAATGGGAACTGTCCTAGCCCGGCATAAAGTCTATTGACAGATGCAAACATACTTAGGCTAGGCCCATATCTTTGAGCCTGAGCTCACTTCACAAGTTCCAAAGGACGGAAAATTTGTGTACAGTATAGAGTGAACTTATGACTTGTAAAGGGGGCACTGACCTGGATCTGGATTGCCTATACGTCAATTGCATACTTTGAATGAACGGGGTAAATTGTACATATAATTATCAAAGAAAATTCGTCAGCTTTGGCTAGCCTTAACATTACCCACCAATACTAGACACTAAATTCTTAGTTCATAGCTAAGCTAACCTAATCTGATCTAAGTTCTAGGTTCAAATATCCAAACCTTAAACCTTAACTAAGCTAAATATTGAGTTTGTCTTTAAACCTAATTTATTCCCCAATTTAAGTAACTAAAACCCGAATCAGTCCAAGGCAGCTGGAAATTGGATACAAATACGGTTCTGCTCTAACTATTTTATAATTGAAAGATGTGAATGGTATTTAATTGTTTAGAAGACGTTCACCGCTCAGAACTCGAACAGACGGGGCCGGGACGCAGTGGCAGTCCTGCATTAAATATTGACATTTGACATTCAGTGTACAAACAGGTTAGGAGAAATCCCAAAGTAGTTCTTCCAAAATGGGACCGTCAAGTCCTCTGCTACTACAACTCGGCCGACTTACTAAATAATGTAGGCCTAAGAGGGCACTTTTATTACGTTTTGCACTTCAGAAAGGTCTCCTCAAAGGACTCACAAAAGGTATGAGAAAACTTTTTGTTCTAAACCAATTTATCACACTTCCTCCCTCTAAAGTACAGTAGTATTTTTGCACGGGGCTCGAAGAGCCTTCTTCTGCCTACCTACCGTGTGCTTTTTATGTCCTATTTTATTATTGAGTCGCATAAGTCGTTCATCTTAGAATAGGGAGCCTCTGCCGTCCTTACGCCTTACGTCACATGCCCTCCTCTTCTCAATTACATTACAGTTAAAAATAGGGCACTGAGTCTCTCTTGAGAAATTGGGAATTGTACAAAAATAGGGCCTCTCCTACGCCCTCAGTTTACGTAAGGCTTACAACATGCCCAACTTTCCATGTAGAGATCCTCTTTTGTGGAGTTGGAGTGGATGGAATTGGAAGCGTGTACTCGGAAGTCCTTAAATACAGCAAATTGAAGGAAAAGCACGTGTTGTCTAAGGAATAAGTTTTAGTTGGCAGGATGCTTAGTTCCTCCTCCCTCGGCCTACTACTCCTGGCCCTTCTTTCTTCAGCTTTGGCCGGGAACTTTCGTCCTTATGGAGTTTCAATTACGGGGTTCGAGGGGGCAGGGCACGGAGGGCAGGATGCCAGTGCGGGTGGATATGCGGGAAGGTAAGCCTAAGCATTAGTTGGAGACTCTAGACATTTAATAGGAAAATGTTGAATTTGATGCCAAAAAATAATTTAAAATATTCTAAGGTACCTATAAGTGAGAGAAAGCCCTTTCTTACTACCTTAGTGTTTGTGTTTGGGAGTGACTCTTAGTCTCTGTTAGGCTGTCGGATTTGAATTAAACTGTTGGGACACATTCCCAGGTCTCTGGTCCCGCCGTTAGCAGCCAACGGCTTCAACAGCCCGCTCGGCCAGCATATTCCAGGCCCAGTCTTTAGAGGGAACTCAGACGGGGTCGGATTTGGCGGTTTCGGGGTAGCGGGCTCGAGGAACAGACATGGGCATTACGGGGCAGGTGGCTGACACGAGAAACTGATAAATATATATAGCCATACATATATATATTTATAGGTCAAATTTATACAGCGCCAATTTCTGAACAAGGTGTAAGCGCTCATTTAAGTTACCTAACTTCCGGTGTGTGTGTATAGGTGTAATTGTAAGGCATCCTGCAATTACAATTGAAAGGGAATTTACAAAAAGTTTTGACTAAATTTGACAAAACTGATTAAATCTGTCCTAACCTAAACAGTCTAGATATAGAGTTAACTTCGTTTTTACGTATCTTGGCGTAGTCAACTTATATCTTATTACGTATTTGTGAATTCCACCGAACAGCCGGACAGACTCAAGTTTGCACTTTATTTCATTCCAAACCCGGATTGGATTCAATACTATCAGCTGACGCTATTTATAACCTGTGTTATTTTAATTTAGCCACTCACAATTAAGGCATCTTCTAAAATTATTAGTATGGCTTCTAAAATATTCAGATCCTCACGAATTTGCAACCTACTGTAGATTTTCAGTTTTAGTTATTTGAGTTTTTTAAAGGCTAACGTACCGCCGTACCGTTAGTTTGTGCTAGGTTAGGTTAAGTTAAGTTTCGTTAGTTAATAAATGCTCTAATCCTACTGTAGCCTGTACGTGAGTGATCCTGAGGACAATCAGTATTTGCTCAGGCAGAACTCAGAAGTCCGTAGCTCAGGTACCTACTATTTTGTGAATCTTGGTTAAATAGGAGCCAATTTCACTTTCCAATAGAATCACAAGGAAACTTCCCGTCCATCCATATGAATAGACTCCAATATTCCCCGTAAGGAATCCAGGGAGAATGAAAAGTAGTATTTAAATTATACAGAACACGGGGAGAGCCGCTTCTATTAGAATAGAAGGGAAATCTTGAGTATTTTCTCTTTTCTCCCACCAACTTCGGCTCTCCTTCGAATCCTATCGCCCTACTTTGTGTCCTGATAAAATCCCTGACAAGTTTGAGAGTGAGGAACCATTTTAAGGCCCTTGGTTGACGTGTTGCATAATTCGGAATTCGGGAGATTGTTATATATACGAGGACCATAATAATGGGCCGCCGGAGTGAGTGACTGAGAACGGGATTGGGGAACAAGTTCTCCGCCCTTCCTAGAGAGTCAGGAAAGGAAACTTTTCCTCTTATTCCTCCTCCTACTACATAGAGACACACTTTAAATAAGCACTCGGGAGTATAAATAAGCCCCAAGCCTACGAACAACTATTAACTGACACAAACTTTAAAATTAGGCCCAGATATATACCTTGGTGGGCCATGCCATTCGTAAAGTTCCCTCCTCCGGAGTTCCGACTCATTAAGCAGTTAGAATAATAATGGGCCGGGGGAAACATAAGGATAGGCCAACAAATATAAACAGGCCTCTTGTTGATGGACAAGCTAATTTTACTTTAAGATTTACGAGATGGATCCTGGGACTAGAGTGAAGGAGGCTGAGGCTGATGGAGTGTGGTGGGATTTAAGGCCGTTTTTGTGACAAATTTATCTTTCTATGGAGCATGCTAGCATACAACATATTTACACATCTAGATTAAGGAATTATCCTTCCAAGCGTATAAACGAAACAGTGATTTTTTTAAAGCCAACATCCTACAGCAAGTACATTAAAAAGCAACGCTCCCTCCAATCCAGTTGCATTTTTGGAAACAGTAGCGAATATAAATCACTTTCTCCAAAATATTTTGTCTAACACGAGCATTAAATACATATAACGATTTACAAGTGAGTTTAGCGAGTTTAGTATAAATCAAGCAAATCAAAATTGGCCCAATAATTACTCAAGTTAGAGATTAAGTTATATAAACATTTTTATGCCTGTAAAAATAAATCATGTCTACTTTGAATATGTACTGGTTGGGTTTGGAGCTCTGAATAAATTATTTCGTAGGAAACATTCCAGGAACCATTTCCTAAAAATTTCGTTTGATCAAAATTATATGCATTTATATTCTACCTCAAGAATTGTATCATCGGAAATCCCAAAGGTCACAACACTTTCCTTCAACCATAACCCGTAACATTATAAATGGCTAGTAAACCGTGGAAGACTTTCCCCGAAGTTTCGTACTCCATTTCCTACTGGAAGCAACCTGAATGATCGATGTTCATATTTATGACCCTATACCCTAATTCGTCTACGTCTACGACGCAGCAGAACGTCCCAACCCATTTATTACGATTCCGCTGGAACTCCCGTGAAAGGAACTTTGGCCTTCCGGCCGCCTGCCTGCCTCCCGGATGCCTGTAGGCAGAAGAAAGGCAAATTAGGCTCCCATCGTCTCCGCTTAATTAAAGGCAAATCCCGAATTCCGTCCATAGCTTCCAGCGGAACTCACAAAGTTTACTTTAATAGATTAAAACAATTAGGCCGGGACGACGGCCTGAGAAAGTAGGGACCTCCTAAATGATAAACACCAGATATTTTCACGTCTATAAATATACTGAATTCTGGCTAAAAAAACAATGATTCTTGAAAACTCGATTATTTTTTTTATGCTGTTACTCGGCCTGAAGTTAGGTTTGGTTAGCTCAGGCTAGCTTAGGTTCTTGGGTAGATAGCCTTGTGTAATGTGTAGCCAGTAGCCAGTAAGTACGTAGTACGTTTACCTGAAAATGATTAGTGTTTTCTCTTTAGCCCAAATTCAGTGTTATTTAGCATCGTTAAAAGGAAAATCCGAGTACCAGGTACCAGCCAGATCTAAACAAACATTTTCCTTTCTCTCTCTCTCAATTATACAGAATAGAGAAGGATTCCATGTATTGCTTTGCCATTCCATCTAATGCATAAAACAGACACAGGGAAGCTTCCACCTTCCAAGAGATTCAATATAAAGTGGTATAAAGTTGGGGCCGTCCGTGTGCATCGAGACAGGACGAATTATAGCTCATTGAGCAGGTAGGAGCCAATAAAACAGCTGAATGGATGCAGTGGAGCCTAAAGCCATCGTTTACGTAATGTCTACTCTAACCCCGGCAGATCTTCCCGTCGTCCTCTGCATGACATTGTCCATATGGAAGGCTGACGTTGTCCCCGTCTTAATTAATTGAGTCTGGTCTTACCATTCTGTTGCCGGGCGAGCTTCCTCCGCTGTTGCTGCTGATACAAGGCCATGGAGGCTGTCGCATCCTCCTCGTCTATGCAAAACAACATATTTTGTATGGACTACTTATACGGATGATCTCATATATATTTTTCGGGGTCAAACCAAATCTCGGGAAAGGGAAAGCTAAACTATTGTGTCGACATATCGACTAACTTCTCACTGCACTATTACAGCTGAGAGCAGACTAATAAATATTGCTCTACATTCACGATTCACGATCCATAATATGCACTCCACGGAGTGTATCTACAATAGAGGGAAGTATACAGATGTATATTTACAAATGTAATACAATTTTATACGGCATTTAAAACGAAAACTGTGATAGATTGTTTAGGAAAATATGGAGTATACAGTATGCATGCATACTGTCAGTTATGGAACTCAAATTCACTCAATGCAAAATTATTCTAGATACATCTTCGTCCTAAAGGTTGGCTTTAGCATAATGGTATAATTATAATTCCATGATATTTCCAATTGTGGAATTATTTTTGCAATGGCACGCGCAAGACCGTCTTCGCAATTCGAAAATAAATACACTTGTTCTCACTCTAATTTTAACTTCTCATACATTTGAATTTTGACTCAAGTAATTTCTGCGAATCCCAATTGTCAAATAAATTGTACCACTGGAAAGAAAGCTTCAGGAAAATTCAGACTAATGGATTTCACTCTACAACTCTGCCCTGATTGAATCTTCAAATTTACAATAAATGGTTGTGGGATAGAGAGAGGCTTGAGTCCCTCTGACAGATCACCACTGCCTGATTTTGATTAATGAATTTACCGGAATTCCTCGGATTCCCAAATGACTTCCCAGCATGAACACAGCAGTCACTACAGAGACTACACATGCTACACTTTGGGCCTAGCCTTGGTCCTCGAGAACCGATTGTGCCTCAGTATACTGTTTCCTGGCCCAGGATCCTCATCTGGGCCTCTCCACATTCACACAGCCAGCAGAGACCAAAACAAAGACACGTTTTTGGGCCGGAGGTTCCCCTACTAAATGCATCCAGCCTACTGAGCTCTCCCAGCCTCAAACTCATCTCTCTACGCTAAAATCTCTATGCCTTCAGCGAGTCTCGTAGCCCAGAATTTCCCCCGGAATTCTCCTGGCCACATTTTTTCGCATGCGTGTTCCGGAAAGCCAATATCCCTACTGCAGGCTTTTGGCCCGTCGTGCCGTCGTGCCAGGAGCCCATGAGACTTCCCCTTATCCCGCCGTAGATCTCCCGGAACATAAAAGAGGGATGTGAACGCACTCTGAGGGAATTTAAGGATTCATTGGAGGAAGAGTACGAGGAGTCGGGTCCGGGACCACTGCTATGCTGGCTTGTCATTCTCAAATTAATCCAGTTCCACGTGAATAATAGATTTGGAAAAATAAACCGGGCTCTGTGGGTCGGGAGATACGGGAGAGAGCGGGGTGGAGGATGGGAACGGATTAGGGAGGCCGTAATTGGATGGGACGGGGGACGTGTGACGTCTTAGTACATACAATGGAAATGGAGGCAGGAGGATAGAACAAAGGTGGTTCCGCCTCAATGGCATAATAACTTTTTAAGCGGGGCCTGGGATTCAATTGAATTGATTAAAGGGGGCTGGCTGGGGGTCCTCGGAAATTGTTATTAATATATGCTTTTGGAAAAACTTGGCAGAGCTAGTCAAGCCATACCTTGATTTTTGCAGGCTTACTGTAGGCGGATTTGAGGATAATCTGTAATTTAGTACCGGAAGAAATATAGGCTTTATCAATGAGTAGAAAAACTGTAGAGCTCGATTCAACATTCGCTTATACAAATAGTGTTAGGTTTGGCGATTATGGGTCATTTTAGGTTGGGATTTTTAAATTAGGTCAGGTTTGACCCATAAATTAAAATTAATCTGATATTATGATGGAAGTAGTTTTTAGCAAAAAACAAAAACTATTTCTAAAACTATTGGTAATTTTTTTCATGAACTTTCAGTTTTACTAAAATTTAAACGCCCGATTTTTACATATAACAATGTTTATATTTTTTTAAATACCTACGAGTAGGTACTAGGACATTATTTTCAATACGATTTTCTGCATTCCGCCATATGTAACTGCAATTGCAGTTAGAAAATGTATCTGAGCTTCAAGTGTACACTCGAGTGATGGGTGATGCATATGGACTGAACTGATTAGCCTAGGTATACATACAATGGACGGGGAAACTTGAATTAGCTGATAAAGAGGATTCGGAGTGGGCTGCCCACTTAATTAAGTCACTCCTACTAATAAGGTCCTTGGAAGACTCCAATTTTTGAGCCACCTGAGCTCAGAAAAGAGGGGTTTAGTTCCAATTAGACGAGGATGGGATCTGTGACCGAGCTCATCAAGTCATTCGACTCCATTACCACAAAACAGAAGGCAGGGAACCCGAAGGGTCTCTACATTATTGGCGGCCGGCCTTCCACTGTCGCAGGTAACTTGATCCCACCTCCGTATCCTCTTTCGTAACACGGTAATAAGTAATTCAATACATTTCCTACGTAGTGCCGCATGTTCGATATTCCTGATCCGATTTAGGTACCTACGATGTGTACAGGTATCGGGGTCAACCATACCTGGTACACGTTAGACTTACGTGCATCATGTAAAACAAAAGGTGCGATATGTGCAAATTAATCATTTGACAATTCAAATGCCATATTATCTTACATAGGATGCAAATATTGAATACGGCTTGTATTTTTCATGCCACATGAATACCTTTACTGAGGAAAGCTGTTTTAAGCTTCATTCATTCTTGTAGTCCAACGCTTAACTTAACTTACTTGAATCTAACGGCGTTCCCTAACCTAATTAACTAATTTTCAGTAAGTTGAATATAGTAAGTTTTACAGTAAAATCTATATTATTACCCGGCGTGAAACTACTTGCATCCCTGCCAAATGTTGGAAATTGACCTATTTTAATGCACCTGCCTCCACAAGCAATCGCTTATTGTTTGTAGCTATTTGTGACCCTTTGACATTTTATTCAGCTCTTTGTTCCCTGAATATTGAGATAACTAATTATTAAATCCGAAGCTTCTTATTACGCCAGGCCGATCATTGGAGCGATATGACGCAGACACGGAGACTTGGGAACGATGCTCAAATATGAGCGAGGTCCGGAGCAGTTTCGCGGCGGTTCTCCAAAACGGCGTCGTGTACGTCCTTGGGGGACGAGACAAGGCCAATAATCAGCTGAAAACAATTGATACCTACTCTCCGGCCACGGACAGTTGGAAGAGGCTCGAAATAACCTTGTTGACCCCCAGGTCCGAATTCGGTAAGTAGCATAACTCAATTCTATGTACAAACGTTTTGACCACAACTCAACCAATGCAGGTGTTGCTGTCGACGGATCCCACATTTACAGTGTGGGTGGGTACGGAGAGGCTTCCAACACAATCGAATGCTTTAACACGGCGCAAAATGTGGTCACGCCTCGGCCCAAGTTCAACCAATCTCGATGGGGGCTCGGGGTTGTTATTTGCC
The DNA here is from genome assembly GCA_034696285.1 of Hypogastrura burkilli. Lineage (NCBI taxonomy): Eukaryota > Metazoa > Arthropoda > Collembola > Poduromorpha > Hypogastruridae > Hypogastrura > Hypogastrura burkilli. Next base: position 1,580 of record JAQFZY010000042.1, on the reverse strand, counting down.
GGAAAAAGTAAGTACATTCGGTTCACGGGCGAAAAAAAAACTACATGCCCTTTCTATGCAGAATTTACGTCATCGGTGGTCACTGGTACGACTGGCGAAATCCGAATATGACCTCTACCGTGGGCTCCTACTACAACGCTGTAGAGGTCTTCGACGTTGGGTCCTGGACATGGAGCACGGGGGAAGGGATGCTTAGACGCCGTGGCTACCACGCAGTGACCACTTACGATGACACATATATTTACGCCTTTGGCGGGGTCGGAGGGGAGACCGGACGGACCTGCAATAGGCTTCAGGAGTCTGTTGAACGGTAATTAATATAGGCCTCGTATTTAATGTACCTACAGCTAAAAAAATACGGACGTCATACCAGAAAAACGGTGACTTTCTCCAATTAAGTTATCGTATTTAAAGTGACCTGTACTTTTCATTCGAAAAAATACCTTTATGTAGGAAAATGTACAATTTATGCAGTTGTTTTTTACTAGGTACCTACCTATGTCGTATGTCAGCATATTTCACTGAACTGTTGAATATTAATTTGTCAGCCAGCCTTTTCATTTCCCCTTACAACTGACAACCCTTTGAACTCCTTGTCCACAGATTTGACGTTAGATCTCAGCAGTGGACTCTAATCCAGCCGATGCCCCTAGGCGTCTCCAACATGGCAGCCGCCGTCTTTCAAAAGAAGATTCTGATCCTGGGCGGGATTGACATAGAAAGGAGAGACATGATGAAGCGGAAACGGGATGAAGTTTATGAGTATGATCCGGATGAGAACGAGTGCGGGATTAGGGATGCCCTAAAGCTGAGCCGGGTCCGGTTCTCATTTGCTGTTGTTTTAGTCTGAATACAAACGGTACACCTATGTATACTATTCTATGTACCTATACATACCTTATACATATTAAACGTAATGGTACCTATACAGATACACAAATTCAGATACAAGCCCAGGTTCTTAAAGCCTGTAAAAACCTAATAATTTATATTTATTTTAAGAATAAAACATTTTAGAGATATTTAACATTTGAACGCGATAAATGCAGATGAGAAAATTTGGGACGCCTACTAATTATTTACTATCACCAATTAATTCAAAATCTCTCACCAAAAGCAGATTTCCTCACCAATTACAGCCAATTACTAACCAATCATTTTAAAATTATTATGAGCAAAATAATATTTATTTTACAATAATTCACAGAATTAAGCATCTGTTGTATGAAATAGTTCAAAGCCTTTGTGAGGAAATCTGCTCTAATTAGTGAGAGAGCTCAAATTAATTTTTTTTTCTTTAAATAAAATTTTATTGACCTATCCTTTTAACATTTTACTAAGGTACAAGTAACGACCTCGCCTTCGGCTCCTGTCTTATACTTGCGCACGCGGCTCCGCCGCTTACCGAGGTTGGCTCTACGCTTGGAACGAATTAGTAAAATAATTTCGTTTAGTAAATAAATCGATTATCTAACTCTAAAGATGGTATGATGTTAGCAAGACAGTTTAAACGAATTACTTATGAGCCTACAAATTGGGATGCTAGTGCCGTGTTGCTGGAATTTGTGTATTCTGGCTCC
>JAQFZY010000041.1:0-68292 GCA_034696285.1 Hypogastrura burkilli | reverse complement strand
CAGTTTTTTTGGCATTCCCAAATAACAGAGCACAAGAAACCCACCACCGGACCAGATTGATGAATCCAATAGTACTATATCGAACAGTTAAATTTTTCATAAATGTTGCATGTGAACACAGGTTAATTTATTTATGACTGTAAGAAAAGTACTTTGTTACGTTACGTAGGAGGGGGTGCGGGTGGGGTGTTAGCCCAGCGTTACAGGACAGGGTGGGCGGGGCGGGGATCGAAAAATCGATATTTTGCGTTACGTAATTAATGAATGGCCCCTAAATTGCAAGGATCATCAAAGGTCAAGCATGGATTTTTAAGCGAAGATATTGCCCGTTCTATACAGAAAGCCAAACAAGCCCGCGCTAACGCGGAACGACTAGCTACAACTACGCCTTCTAATTCTTTCTAGGGTACATAGACCACCATTATCAGCAGCTACCTTAGAGGTGGTCCGGAAAACTGGCTTGTCACCTGTAATCATGACCCCTAGGCCCGTACGGTCATTTCGATATGTCACATGACATGGTGTGGTTGGGGTGTCACCGCTGAGTCATGGAGAGGTCAAATCATGGGTCAAACCATATAGTGACACTGAGTAGGCGATTTTGGTAAATTTTATGTGTCACATGTCATAATCGGGTCGGATTTTTTCCGGGGTCACCGGTAGCGGCTCATGGGGAGTCACCGGTGAGGTAAAATCACATGTTGCATCCCATATATGTGATCCCGAGGGGCGGAGAGAAATTTTGATGTACCGCAAGGCATAGATTTTGAAATTTTTGCAAACTCGTTTTTGACCACCCGTTTGAGGGTCAAGGAGTCATTTTTGCCAAACTTGGACCTTCGATTTTTAGAATCAGGGCCAAAAGTTGAGTTTAGGGCCGTCGAGACCTTGTTCGTACATACTACCATTCAAATTTGATCACGCCCTGTGTTATAGAGATTGGGGGATTTGGACTACAATAATGTATTCTTAAATACCGAAAAGGACATTCCAATAATCCTGAGAACACGGTGCGTCCAGCCAAAGAATGGGACCAGAGGTTGCATACCTATCGGGCCCTTGAACCCTACCTTCTGTCAGTTTATGCAGTACCTGCACATAAAAGTAATAATAGGCTCCTTTCTAAATCGGAGTAGGAAGTATAGGTACTAGGTACAGGTAAGCTTTGAAGTCCAAGTCCTTCATTCTGCTCCGCCTGTCTGTCTCTATAGTTCCAGTTGGAATAAGGGGCCCGCTCTCTGGTTAGAATTAGAATGCATCAGTAAGCCATTTGAATATTTCAATTAAATTGAGCAGGGTAGATTTATAAATAGTTGATAAGTAGGTAACAATTGGTTGATCCTCTGATTGACTGTATTCGAGAAGGGGCCAAATGGCAGGTCACGGGGGAAATGAAGCCAGGTGAGCTATGCAGTTTACAAGTACTGTACATATAATATTTAGGGATATAACCTTCGTGATTTGTGAATGAGTATGCCCAAGGTAGTTTTTAAGCCCGGCACCTGGTGCTTGGATTCCGGAATCCCCCGAAATGCACTACGAAATATTTTCGACATTTCTAAATGGCCACATTTGATCAGGTTCGATACTTTATGCTTCAGCGATTTTAACGGGAACCCTGAGATCCGGACGTGTATTTGTAAAATCCACGGGATTCAGAACTTGCTTGCTTATTTATGCGCTCTATTCCGCTCGGATTGAAAAATAAAACCTAACCTAACCAAACAGTAAATATTGTAACCTACCTCTCCAAGTATTAAAAGAAGCCGATTCTTTTAGGTTAAAATTGTTGACGTAATCTAAACTCCATTTTGTGTAGATTAAAAAAAAAAATACTTGGAACGTTTGGTTACCTTCCTTAAAATTTAGTTTGGGTAGGCCGTGAAGAATTTCTACTCTGGGTAGGCATGTACACATGTCTAACCTAACCTAAACCTAAGTACAGAAAATGATTAAAGCAAAAAGAATAAAACATGTAAGATTTGATCCGGTGACTTGAGGGAAAGTTCATTATGCAAAAGCAACCTCAAACCACTTGGCTACAACAGTATTTTGGAGCAGCCTATGCATGATAACTTCTGAATCCCGTGGGTTGTTGTAAATGTGCTATCCCGACAGACGGACGATATTTTTGGTTCCATTTGTCGTTACGTGTCCTAACAGTTGATCAGGACCTGTACGATACTAGTATTGTGTAGCTTTATTTCTGATTTTTCATACTTTTAACTTGACTATTCAATAATGACTGGTGGAGGAATGAGCAGGGGATTCGTATATCGAGTCCGGCCTGGATCGAGATGATCACCAATATGTTGGAATGTCCGGTCTGTCTTGACCTCTGCCTTCCGCCTATCTACAAATGCCAGAATAGCCACATTGCCTGCGGTCGCTGCCTCCGACTATTTCCAAGGTGCATTCTGTGCAAGGCGACCTTCGCTGGGAATTATAACGCCTACTACGAGGGTCTGGTCGAGATGACCCGGTTGTTGCCGTGTAAGTATGCTGTGGAAGGATGCAGAGATGTAGTAGATGGGAAATTCCTGCGGAGTCATCAAGCCAATTGCAATTACGGGTAAGCCCAAGACTGCGGACGCACATGCCAGGACAAAAGTCTAATTCCTTCTGAACTCGACAGGCCCATTGGATGTCTCGACACGGCCTGCCGTGACGGCTGGCACGGGTACGAGTCCCTCATTCCCTGTTCCGACTACCTGAGCCACTACAAACTAGCTCACCAGCTCCAGCTTTGTTCCGGCAAGGCTGGGACCCTCATCAATGACCGGACTCCGGCTCCAGGAACTGGTACACCCAACTGTAAGCCCAAACTTGAACGAGATTCTTCATAAAGAGTGATCTGGATATTCTCTAACTCAGATTGTGGGACAATTTTCAGGCCGCTGGCCGCTGGGCCTTGTTCAATTCCAGGAACACTCCTTCTTCATTGTTACTAAGCGGGATGGTTCGCACATCTTCATCTGGGCCCAGTACTTTGGGCCCCAGGAAAAGGCTAGCCAGTTCCGGCTCCTACTCAGTCTTGAGGAGGCTTCAGTAAATACTGAGCTCTGTAGAACAATCCTTAAATTCTAAATTCGTCAAAGTACAAGGTAATTTAATTGTTATCCAGGCCAAGCCTGACTTTGGGCCGCTGTCTTGGGAAGGACCAGTTCATTCCATTCGGAAGCCCAGCCGCGAGATTTGCAACGAAGGGAAATGTTTGAGCACAACTTCGGAAGCGATCAAATGGTTTATGAAGGAAAGCCGCAGTGGGCCTTTCTGGGAAGTTAACTTTGAAATACTGGTAAATACTACTACTTACTATAAGTCTCCCATGGTTCTTAAAAAATAGGTAATTAATCTCTACAATACGGCCTAACAAGTCTAAGATAGTCGTATTTCCGAAATTGAACAGGACCTCCCTAATATGGAACAGAACTGATATCTGCTGGACCCGCCACTAATATGGATCATCAACACTTGGATGAAGTTGTGCTTGTGCATTAGTAGACAGTGTTGAATAAAAATCCGAATATATGAAAGAAATGAGACTCAAGACTTTACTGTTCTCTACGTTTCTCTGAGGGGATACGTAACTTAACGACTTCTCGACAGTGTTGTATGTACAAAAATATCCATTTCAAATGTCAATGCCAAAGTGGGACAGGGACTTCCTTGCATACTTATGGACCAACCTACGACGGCTTCCCGCTATCTTATTCCCAGTCCCTAATCATATCAATCCCCTTCGGTGTCATTTGAATATGAACCTCATACAATAAGCTCAGCTAGCCCTAATACTTGTCCAGGTATGAGCCTATGGGATCTGGAAGGCTTTCAAAGGAAGGGACCCGTCTGGATCATGGCTCCAGGTAACGTCAAGGCTCTCGGTATATAGACCTATTATGGATACTATGTATAACTGAGGTGAGTGCGTTTGGTTTTGGTCATTCTAATATGTATCTCAGTAGGTACTTGTGGTATAAGTTGGTAAGCAAAACTAAGCACTTAGCAAAACTACCCGACCTCTTGGTCTAGTCTAGTTGATAGTTTGAACTGTATGTTCCCGAAATCGGCATAGCAGCTGAATGTTGACTCGATTCATTTAAGTAGGTTAGGTTGTGTTACAAATCGTTAATCTAACTTTAACAAAATCAACATGATCTAACCAAAGTTAAGTTTAAGAAGTAAATGTTCCTGTCTGTGTACTACATATGTATGTACATATATGTCACAAATCACAAAGTGTGAGACTAGAGGCAGCTCTAAATCATAACGAAGGTTGGTAGTTGGTACGAGTACTACGCGCAGTGAGTTAGGTCGCAAAAGCAAAAATATCTGTACTTTATTTGCAATAATAGGAAAATTGGTAAATAATAATAACGGAAAATCTAATTTTCGAACTTAGCCCTTTGGTTTATGTTATCATTAATCTTTGGCAACTTGACCGTTGACATATGTAAGGACCGTAAGGTTAAGCAAAATTCCATGAGACTTAACATCTAGACGCAATAGCGCTCGGACTGGGTTTCACGGGCTCGATCTTACCAGAACCGTGTGCTATTTAATTTCTTTGAGAGAATATAGAGCTCCGGGTACGGGCACGGTAGTGGTGCCAGCAGCGTCATGGTATTCAAATTCATTGAGACCATAGAGCTCAGGTAGGGTATGAACGGTCCCATTCGTGCCGCCGGTGCCATCATGGTATTCAATTCCTTGGAGACAATTGAGATCGGGTTGGGTTTGAACGGGCCCATTATCGCTGGCCGCGGGGAATTCGATTTATATGAGCGTGGCGTCGAGTTACAATCCCACCAGGAGACAATCAATGAGAGAAAGACGTGTGTAGTACTCAATATAAATCACTTTGTTTTCCAGGACCCATGTTCCAGTCTTTCCTGGGAAGGAGCAATACACTCCATTCGAAAGCGCCGGGAGAGCACCTTGAATGACGGCATGTTTTTGAACAAATCACATAAGTTGATGGAGCTAAAGATGGAGGAAGACGCTGTAAGTGGAAACAGATACTGGTTTGTTAACTACGCCATCCAGGTAAGCAAAAACCATCTGAAGAACAGGCGTAAATAAGGAATCCACCCCTGTGTGCATGCTAACATCTCCCTCCGTCTAAATTTTATTCGTTCTGTAATTGACCCGTAGCAGAAAGGGGCAGAGTAATGACCTGATCAACTTTCAGAGAGCTGCCAGCATTTAGTAAAGAATAATTACAGGATAACTTCGCCGCCAGTCTTCAGTCGCCCATAGCAACATGCAATTCAACTCCTTCAGTTACAAGAACGTAGATTATGTTGTTCGGCTACTCAACAAACTAGTTGTACATATTGTCAAAATAGTACCTAAGTGGAATGTGAGTAGGATAACTTATTGACATAAGATTTACAAATTATGGTTGTTAAAAAGGTGGTAAAATGTTAAAAGATGAAGTTAATTGAAATAAAAGGTGCTCTTACGAGCTCTTGCGTGTGGCCCTACGTGCCACGCGGAATGACGAATCACTAACCGTGAAACGATCCACTACCGTGAAACGAATCACTACAGTGAAAAGAATCACCACCGTGAAACGAATCACTATCGTGAAAAGAACCCCATTTTGTTTGCTGATGTATTTAAATTTCCCGCCATTTAACGATTTTTAGAAAAGTTTTGAAAGAGATTGGTTATTTGTATTTTAGTGTAAGACCGTGCTAGTGTTATAGAGTTCATTCACCCTGGTGTATCCGAATCCGTTGATAACAAAAATTGACTTCGGGCGATCCTTCCAAGTCACACCGGGGTCGTGCGGCTACCGGTAGGCCGGAAAACTGGTTAGTCAGCTGTATTCATGATTCCCAGGCCCATAAGCTCATTTTGATGTCATAAGACCTGTTATGGTCGGGTTGACCGTGGGTGACCTCTTCGAGGTCACCACGTGATCCCCGGTCAAAATCGAAAAGTCATTCCTAGCATATGACCCTGCATGGCTTGGGGCATCCGAATCCGTCGCTAACTCGAATTCGCCTCGAGCGACCCCTTCGGTCACCGGTAAGCCGGAAAACTGGTTTGTCAACTGTATTCATGATCCCCAGGACCGGAAGGTCATTTTGATATGTCACATTACATTTTGTGGGTGGCATGACCCCGGGTCACCTTCCGGGGACACCGGTAGGTCACGGAGAGGTCCAATCATGGGTCAAACCATATATTCACATTACATATGCACTACTGCTCAATTTGATGGTCGAGTCGGATTGACCCCGATTGACCGTCCGGTGTCACCGATGGGGGGTCATGGGGTCTCACCGGTGGAGCCAAATCTCGTATTACATCCAATATATGTGATCCTGAGGTGCAGAGAGAAATTTTGACGTGCTGCATGCCATAGTTGTAGCAAAAGTCATAAAAGGTCAATTCCCACCCACTTTGACCCCCCCCGGAAGGGGTCAAGGGGTCATTTGCCAGGAAGGAGCATAGGATTTTAAGAAAGTTTCGTGTAGAGCCGTTGAACCCATGGTTGTACGTTTGCTTGTTCAAATTTAAACACCCCCTGTGTTTAGAGATAGGGCGTTCTGGGCTAAACTTAAGGAGATGTTATTTGTTATAGGGTAGAGAGAAACGTGTGTAAGGGCATGGGGAAACTTTCGGACACTGTATCTGGATTATGGAATTTAGCTAGCGCTCTGAAATTTTCACCACGAATTCTAAGTTATTATAGCTAGGGGACGACGGCTGGATTTTGGGTTTTAGGGACTCATTTTTGACCCCCGGGGAGTCAAAAATAACTCCATGGACTGGACTGTAATATATTGTTAAATATAAGACCAAATTTTTAATTATATTTACATATAGTTAGCAAGTATTCTTTTTGTAATATTTACACATGGGAACTGAAGCCAAAAGCAGAATAAGTGAGGCTTTCTACCATTTTTGTGGCGAAACCCATACTTTACAGTTTAAGTAAGTCAGACTATGAACTGAAAGGCGTAGAATCAAATGACATTTTCATACAAAAGTAACCAGGATGTTCTAAAATGCTCATATTAATATTATACATAATATAGTTTTTATTACATGACAAGTCTGTTAGGCTTTTAGGGACACTTCCGCTCAATCTGCGTCTTTCCAGACTCCTCGTACTCCTGCTTTGAGATCCAGAGCTGCTGGAAGGAGCCCAGCGAGGCAAGAATTGAGCCGCCGATCCATGATCCGAACCTCCGCTCACTCGTACTCGTCACGGCAACTACTTTAAGCCTCATACTCTGTAAAGTAAAGGAAATTTTTTTTAAAATAAATTGTCCCGGTGTTGTTGACTGATTTGAATGTGGACTTACCGGAGGAGTTTTAGTTGAGAGGTCACGGTTGAGTCGATCCGTGAATCCTTGGATGAGGGAGTTCCCGCCCGTGACAATCACGCTCCCATAAAGTGCCTAAGAAGTTTCACAAAAGATCACACGACTTGTCCGGGTTTAATCCATAATTAAGTATTTTACAAGCTTACCGGCCTCAAATCCACATCACACATGCCCACAGACGACGTGACCATGTGACCCGCTCCCAACATAGAGGAGACGGACGAGAGGGACCCCCGAATCACGCTGGGGTCAAAGAGGGCCTCCGGTATCTTGAACCGCTCGTTCCCAAAGTCCTGGTGATAACCATTCGGAAACTCGTAGTGAACGTGCGGCATGCTGTCGGCCACTTCCTGGTCATACGGCGCATCTGAGACTTGGAGAACTGTTTGTTGGAAGTCCTGGATCACCGTCTGCAGAGGTTACGAAAAAGTATCTGTGAGCCCAGCCGAAGGACAGAGGTTTAATTTTACTGGGCTACTCACGTTGACCATGTAATTGTACCAGGACTTGGTAACATCCGGCAGGTTCGGTTTCTTGGTATACTTGGCCTTGTCACCCTCCCGGACGCTCTCCTTTGAGCCAATCAAGTACGGAGGGATAATCTCAATATTGGATTCCTCAAGAAAGTTCCGACATTGCGTTGTGACGAAGTCCCCGCCCAACGGTGTCTTCACAACACCTGTAATATATTTGGTTAGATGTTAGATTAATCTAATAGGCAAACAGCACAGTTCAAAATAAGCCGTCATCGGGCGTCATACCTAAACTAACCGCTACAAGTCTAGTGAGTAAAGTTAATCACGTACTTACCTTGTGATAGTACGTATCCGTCATGGACGGGAATAGCCGAGGTGTGAGTTGCTCCGCTGTCAATGACGACCCCAGTGCTCCGCCCATTTGCAAATGCAGCCAGGACTGCTGTCTTACCAAGGAAGTATGCTGGAACTTGGTACCTACAATTAAAGAGAGAGCAAGTAATATTAACATGTTTGGTTTCTGTTTTATAAATGTTAGTAGCCTTTAAATTCCTTACTTTTCAAAAAATAACTCTGTTAACTTCTCCCGTTTATTTCTTGGGTTCCATGGGGGCTCGGTCATGAGGAGCGGATGATGCTCCGCCTCTGCCATCAAGGAATGGCCATAAACGTAATCCACAACCTTTTCAAACATGTCCCAATCCTCAACGGCTCCGTCCTTCAGGAATGCCCCGAGTTCCATACCTTCAACAGGCAAGTGTCAATTGTGCTATTGATTTACCACTGCACACTGCATGATATATGACATTAAGACACAAATTAGCTCACCAGCTTTCGGAACATGAATGTTTGACGTGTCCACGGTGTACTTTTTGATCAAGGCCTTGAGCTCAGCTGAGATCCCCATTGAGTTCCCGTTTGTTTCTGCGACCTGGACGTCCATTGAGGGATTGGTCTGTTCCTCCCAGATCCCAACCATGGATGGGATCTCGGTCTTGGGCATGTCTTCCCCGGCATAGCCGGCCCGGAACGAGTAGTGCCCGGCATCAAATACGAGGGCCCCAACCTCGTCTAATAAGTAGAAACGGAGTAATGGTAAAAAAAATTACCGGTCATAAAACATTAAACAGCACGAACGTTGTATCTAACTAATTATTTACATTTCCAACACCGAAGTGAGCAAATTACGATTCTTTCTTATACTTAATACACGCTTATCGAAAATCTGATAAAAATGATCACAATTTATTTTATGTACTTATATAACTTTAAAAATCTGATTAATAATAACAAAAACCGCTTACCACCGCCGTAGACTCCACCACTCATGCTTGCACCGCGGGCGTAGCGTAATTATCGTCCTGTCACTCGTTATCTTGCGTCAGGGTTCAAAGAGTAAATGAGCAACTAAGAATAATTTTGTAATTGCAAATTGGCTGCCGCAGCTCTACTTCAAGAGGATCAAAATACACCACCCTTCTAAATTACTAATAAATGAAAAATATTTATTACATTGCGCAAATAGGTTAAGGTTGCTTATTGTACCTATTAAACGTAGCTCCTTCAACGACCAAAGGTTAGTCTTAGTGCCAGGTCAAAGTTTAGCGTTAAGAGCAGCGCGAGCGCTATATGAATTTAGTAAGAGTTTTCGGGTGGAAGAGTTTAGCCGAACCAGAGAACGCCGACTAGAAAATACAGAATATTCTTAAAATTCGGCGCCTCGCAGACTTTAGCTGCGGGGATGATTTTAGCAACAATAATCTTTTTTTTTTGCTATTTCATGAAATATTTGCTAGCAATACGTTAGACTCATTCATTTATAATGTTTGCAAATTACTAGGTAGGTATGCAAGTATGACTGAATTTTCATATTAAAGTTCAACAAATAATATTTGATAATCCCAAATAAGTTTTAAAAAAATTCAGAACTCTTGTATTTTGTATTTCATTGATAGAGTACAGAATTTGATTCCCTAAACTATCTACAGTATATACCTAAATATAAGATAGTTAAATAACCAAACATGTACTATAGTATATTGTATAGTTTGCTCCTTGAACCCTGAACCGTGCAGAACAGAGATAACTACATAAGTACATGATACAAGACAATGCTGTATACCATTAACCGTGTGTCAATGAGACCGTTGATATCCCACAAAAAATTAGCCTATAGTAGGTAGATAGCCTCGTGTTGTATTTTTTTCGCAATTCTCAGCCTGCACACTTTATATAAGCCTACCTTTTTGGTTGCACATAATCCACCTGATTTTGCGATGTATACTGGCGTCAGAAACCAATAAATTACATACTGGCGTCAGAAACACACGTGCAACTTTTAGAGTCTCCCATAAGAATTATAGTTTATAGTTTAAAATGAGTCTAAACTTTGCCCGAGTTCCGCTATTTTTGCTAATGGGCCTGACCCTGACCCCTTCCGTACATGGGGCCAGAATCCTCTTCTATTTTGCCGGCACGACCTACAGTCACCAAATCAGCGTTTGGCCCCTCGTGGAGGCCCTGGCCGCCTCCGGCCACAACGTCACCTTCTTATCCAGTCACAAGTCTAGAAGCCCGAACCCAAGGGTCACGGAAGTGACACCCGAAGCCCTCCGGGCCGCTAACATTTTCAATGGCGAGGTCAACCTGATTGAGCCCCGCTATGCCGGCAAGGAGCCCAGCATATGGGACATGCTTCCCTTCGCCGGCCTCCAGGTCAGAGTTGGGGTTTATTGGAAATTAGTGGGATTGAGATTTAATAGGCTTTAGTGGGATTGAGATTTAATGGGTTGACGATTCAGTGGGATTAGGATTTAGTAGGAGTTAGTGGGATTGGAATTTAATGGAATTGGAATTTAGTGGGATTGGGATTTAGTGGGATTGGAATTCAATGGGATTGGGATTTAGTGGGATTGGAATTTAGTGGGATTGGGATTTAGTGGGATTGGAATTCATAGGATTGGGATGTAGTGGGATTGGAATTCAATGAGATTGAGATTAAGTGGGATTTTGCGGGATTGAGATTAAATGGGATTTAGTGGGATTGGGATTTAGTGGGATTGGAATTCAATGGGATAGGGATTGAATGGGATTTAATGGGATTTAGTGGGGTTTCAGTTTCAAGCTCTTTATCCCACTCTGAATCCCATCACAGCAAATGGGATTTAATGGACAACTTTTAAAAGCTGTTTATCCCACCTGATCAAATCCCAGCACACAGTGATCCAATTAAATCTCATCCAGCAACTCTGCTCCAGGTCTGCCAAATACTAATGGAGGACCCGGTCACGATGGAATGGATCCGCTCGGCCACCTTTGACCTCCTGATTATTGACAACCTTTTCAATGAGTGCGCGGTGGGCCTGAGCTGGGCCTTCCGAGCCAAGCATATCATTTTCGGTACCACAACCATGCTGCCCTGGTCGAGTGACCTGCACGGGGTTCCGGCCGAGTCCTCCTGGATCCCGGATCCCCAGTACCATTACCCGGAGGCCATGTCATTCCCAGAGCGGGTCCTTAATACGCTCCGCCCAATTAGCTGGCATCTGTACAGGAAGTTCTACTATTTGCCCCGGATGGAGGCAATTCTGAGGGAGGGACTGGAGGCCCCGGAAATGCCGGGGCTCCGGGAAATTGAGAAGAACGCGAGTCTCGTCTTCACAAGCGCTCACTATAGCGTGGAGTATGGGCGCTCTCTGCCGCCGCTTGTGGTCAGCATTGGTGGGATGCATTGCACCAATGAGACGAAGCCCTTACCATCGGTGAGTAACTGTAATCTTTAATATTAGTGCTGCGCAAAAATATAAACTTCTGGTCCAGCCCATAAAATATGCAAATGCGCAAATATAGATGCTGGACACATTTTTGGTAAGGGATTCAAATACAGGCTACTATCACTGATTATTGACCAATTTCCAGGAAATGGTAGCGTTCATAGAAGGGAGCCCAAATGGCTTCATATACGTGAGCTTTGGAAGTGGCGTGCAGTTTAAGCATATGAAGGAGAGCCTCCGGCAAACTATTGTGGATGCGCTTGGGAGCACGAATACGCGCTTTCTCTTGAAGGCTGATGAATCCGCGCCTAAAAATATGCCGACAAATGTGTTTGTGAGCTCCTGGCTCCCGCAGCAAGATATTTTGGGTATGAACCATTGTATAATTTTAATGGACTAATATCAGTATTGGTGCTGCTCAAAACATACAGAATTTACAGCAAAAGAAAGTAAACTAAGTGCTAAAAATTATACTTTTTGGACAGCATAAAATACGAGATTGAATCTTTGCAGCCCATCCCAAAATCCGCGCGGCCGTAATGCACGGTGGGATCCTTGGGATCCACGAAGCGGTCTACCATGCCGTCCCAATCATTCTGCTCCCCGTATTCGCAGAACAGGACTACAATGCAGAGCGGGTCCATAATGGGGGTCACGGGATCCGGCTTGAAATTACAACCTTGACCTCAGGAATATTAAAGGGGGCCTTGGACCAAATCCTGCACAATCCAAGGTACAAGGAAAAAATGGTCCAGGTTTCCAAAGTGTTCCATGACCGGTTCATGGGCGTGAAGCCGCTGGACACGGCAGTCTGGTGGACCGAATTCGTGCTCCGGCACAATGACACGGCCTTCCTTAAGCCTCTTGGAATAGATCAGGCTTGGTATGTCCGGCGCCTCCTTGACGTATGGGCCTTCCTATTCGCGGTTCTAACGTTAGGACTGTTCTTAGTATGGAAACTGGTTTGCAAATGTGTATTTAGAGGCGGGAAGAAGAGGAAGGACAAGCAAAAGAAAAACTAGACTGATTTTGCATAAGGAAAAAGGAGTAATTGTGTAATTTTATTGAGCAAACCGAACAGTAATAAATGCATTGGGTTGTTTGTTCAAGAGAGAACCAGTGAGAACGTTCAAGGATTGAATCTATATACTATTTAAGCTTACTCATTTGTACTCAACTTTCCCAAGGTCCAGCTCATGGAACTCCGGGAGCCCGGACTTGTCAAAGTCATCGAAGAAGGGATGCGTGATGGCCAGCTTGGCACTGATCCGCTTGGACGGGGAGTAGATCAACATTTTGGTGAGGAGGTCCATCCCGTCCACGTTGGGCTTGAGCCGCGGGACTTGGTCCCCAAGGGAGAAATCGTTCCATTTAGGGAAGGTCGCCTTGAAGTCCGGCATCTCGCTCACGCCGGGCCAGATCTCCTCGGTCGGAGTTCGCATGATCCTAAGGTCAAGAGGCCAGAGGTCAACGGTCGGGCAGAGTTCAGAGTGATACACTCGGTCATAAATATACGCAATCATGTGACTTTATATGGCAGGGATTTTTTTTAGCGGTAGCGGTAAGTTGTTTGTCTGTCAGTCATGCAAAATAACATAAAATTTCACCATATTTTCATATAGTTTCCGTGATTGCATGTGATTAAATATAACCGAAAATTTTTAAGTTGTTAGTAAAATTGTCGGTCATTATATAATCACAAGGTATGACTTCATGATTTAACAAGGTCACGAATTTTGAAAGTTGTTAATGTCGAGGAGGGAAGCTTGGTAGTCGTAACACTTTGAGTAAATCACACTTCGATCAAATCACACTTCGATCAAATCACATGAACTCACAATAACGTAAATCACATGACATCATAATCACATAAATCACATGAAATCACACTCACATCAAATCACACAAAATCACAATCACAAAAAAATCATCTGGAATCACAATCACGTAAAATCTCCGAAAATCACAACCACGCAAACTCATAAATCACAATCACATAAATCACATGAAATCACAAAAAACAAAAACACACGAAATCTCAATCTCGTGAAACTCCAATCACATGAAATCCCAATCTCGTGAAATTCCAATCACATTAACATGAAGACCATCAAATGAAATCACAGGCAACAACACTGATTACATCCAAATGCCTTACCGAAAAATACGAAAGATCTGATCAATTTCCGAATCCCCCTGAAAGAGCGGCTTCTTCGTAACCAACTCAGCCATAATGCATCCAACAGACCAAATGTCGACTGGGCACGAGTACCGTTGTGATCCAAGGAGGACTTCTGGAGCCCGATACCAGAGAGTTACCACCTGGGCAAATACAAATAAGAACACAACATATATTACAGTATAATTTTGCCATGATACCTAGGTACTTTAGAATACAAAATGAACTCGTTTTATAAAAAGGGACCAGGTGTTAGTTTGTAATTAAGTACCTCATGAGTGTAGGCACGAACAGGAATACCAAAAGCACGTGCGAGTCCGAAGTCAGCAATCTTAAGAATCCCCTCTTGGTTAATAAGGAGATTCTGGGGCTTCAAGTCACGGTGAAGGATCCGACGTTGGTGACAGAAGAGCATTCCCTTGAGTAGCTGTATTAAGGGTCAAAGTAATATATCAAATGAATATTCAGTAATAGTAACGCGACATTTAGTAATTTGCTGTATTATGTTTGAATTTACCTGATAAGTCAGAGACTTCACCGTAACCATTTCCAATTGTTTCCCAGCTCCATAACTATCAATATACTTCTTAAGGTCCATTGACAAGTAGTCAAAGACCAAGTACAGCTTTCCATTCTCCATAATGACGTCCAGGAGCCTTAATTTCGGAAAATAAAGTAATTTCATATTTTTAATATATTAGCTAAGATGTTTAAAGTAGCGGTTGGTAACTTGAACTGGCTTGACTTACCCAACAATGTTGGGATGATGTGAGAGCTCCTTTAGAATTGAAATTTCACGGAGAGCCGTGGGCGGGACGCCCTCGTCCTCATTCTCAATCCGAATTTTTTTAAGGGCTGCCAATTCTCCGGTCGTCTTATGCTTACATTTGTAGACCACTCCATAGGTCCCTAAATAGTTGTGTTACAAAAAACAAAGTATAACACAATAATAATCTGCCCCGAATATATTAATTTATTCATTAATTAGAAATAAGTGCTGTTTCTTATCAAATACAAAAACAGTGTTTAAACCGGATTGAGCCTTAATATTTTCATTTCATTTAAATTACGGACCAATAATGGTTGAACTTGAAGTTTTAATTGTAATTTGTAATTTAAACATTAAAATGCAAAATGTTTTAAATTCAACATTCAAGCAACCGTGCTACATGACATGTCACGTGATAGATTAGGCTTAGTTAAAAAGCATTGAAATTACTTAAAACTTAAAAAAATTAAAATGACTGTCAGACATGACTCACCCTCTCCCAACTTTTCAATCCGCGAGTACTGATCAACCATTCTGAATTCTGGGGCCCGGCCGGAGGTCAGTCAAGGCTGTATGGTGTCCACCGCTGTTGTGATGTCAGTCCCCTATCTGTCTACGTGGTCACTAATTTAATTAGTCCTGCTGACAGTGATAGGAGCTGTGACCTAGACGGAGCGACAGGTGACAGTGCCTTTGTCTTTGTCCTGATCCTTTGTGCTGTGCTGTGTGCCTGTTGCCGGAAGACAGGGGAAGTAGCCGTTGAAGTCTACGGCCAGCCACCCATACATTCTAATGAGAATCAACTTGCAGGATTTTATAAGCAGGCCAGCTACAGGCGGAATAGGCAAAATTTATGTGGCATGATTTTATGGAAAATTCTCTTATTTTTTACTTTCGGTTGTATCCAAATTATTCGACCCGCCTTAAATCCTGCCGGGGCAAATTGAAATTTTCTGGTAATGAAAAAATACTTAATCCAAAACAATCCAAAACTCTACAAATTGTACACAAATATTTTAGTTCTGTACCTACATTAATATATTTTGTAAACTAAAACTTAATTTACTCCCACTCCGAATACGCTACAAAATATAAACTAATTTACATGAGTAATTATTGCAGTAATCTATTTTAATATTCACGGTTTAATTACGTGATTTCTATAAAAAATAAAAAACAAAAAGTTTTCGGTACTGTTCATTCAGCTCACGAACATATGAAAATTAGCTAATTATTCCTTATCTGGGATGCAAAGTTTACGGTAACATAACATTGTTATATACCTATGTACAAGTTAATCTACATACATATGCCTTATGCAGAGTATTCCTAGTACAAAAATATGCCCATACCATTTACGATACCTCTTCTCCTCCGCTGATCCTATTGTTGCTATTGTTGTAATGACTGGTTCTGAAACGGGAATGAAAGTCCTAACTGTATCTTGAGTGGTAGTAGTTTGGGAACGGGATGTGGCATTTGCTATTTTTAATTCAGGGCTCATACAGGAAAAGCTACAGCTGGAAAAGCTGAATTAGTTTTGAAAAAGCAACTCCAGAGTTCAACGCACAATTATTAGAGTACTTGGAACAATAGTCATCTTTACGAACTGGCACCGCAGCAGTCTATAAATATGGAATTAAATTCACGATTCTATCTGTGCTGGTACAATTTAGTCATTATGAATAGCTCCGTCCTATTCCTTTTACCAAGAACTGTGGAATTAGAAACCAATAGCAAGGGCTTTGACAACAACATAGTGGAAGCAAATAGTTTCGAAATTAAAACAGTGGGAGTGAAAGTGAATGGCTTCGACAATACCACAGTGGTACCAGTGGTACCCAGTGCCTTCGTAAACAATAATACAGTGGTACCAGTGGAAGGCATTATTCGTTTGGACAATAATACAGTTGCAGTGGAAACCACTCGCCTGAACAATGCAGTAGCAGTGGAGGTAGAACCCAGTACCTTCTACAACGGTACAGATGCAGTGAATACCAGGCTTAGCCTTCTTGGACTGTTACTTGGGTTGCCGTCTAGACCTGTCTCACCCTCTGGACTTGGTGTACCACCTGGACTTGGTATACTGTCCGGACTTGGGTTCCCGTCTGGATCTGGGTCGCCCTCTGGTCTTGGTCTACCATCTGGGCTTGGTGTACCATCTGGAACTAGTGAAACGTCTGGACTTGGTGTACCACCAAGACCTGTACCATCTAGCCTTGGTGTACCGGCTGGACTTGGTGTACCATCTGGTCTTGGTGCACCATCTGGACTTGGTGTACCTGGGTTGCCGTCTGGACTTGGTGTACCGTCTGGGCTTGGTGTACCATCTGGGCTTGGTGTACCATCTGGGCTTGGTGTACCGTCTGGGCTTGGTGTAACGTCTGGGCTTGGTGTACCGTCTGGGCTTGGTGTACCATCTGGGCTTAGCGTACCGTCTGAAATTGGGTTTCCATCTGGATCTGGGTTACTGTCTGGACTTGGTATATCTGGACTGGGTGGACTTGGTTCTGGTTTAACTTCTGGACTTGGAGGACTGCTGGCTTCTAGTTTGACTTCTGGACTTGGCGGACTTGGAGGACTGGCTTCTGGTTTGACTACTGGACTTGGCGGACTGAGCCTTCCAACAGGACTTGAGTTGCCGTCTGGACCTGGCCCTGAATCGTCGTCCGGAAACGGTTTCCTGTCTGGCCTTGGGTTCCCTTCCCTGTCCGGTTCCGAAGGTGGACTATTTCTCGCCTTCGAAGACCATTTTAACGGGAACCGGCTCGATGAGACTAAATGGGCCTACAACACGGGCTGTGCAGGTATTTGAAATGGAAATAAAGTACACAGATTTAGAATACCAATCCCAACCCTTCAACGGACTCATGAATTCAACTTCCAGGCCACAGCATAGGCCAGCTCCAGTGCTACACGAACGGGACCAACAACATAATCGTTCAGGACGGGAAGCTAATCATCACGGCCCGGATCCAGAACAGCGGCGGGAAGCTCTACACTTCCGGCCGGATCCGGCAACGAGGCCCGGGCTTCAAATACGGGCTCGTCGTGGTCCGGGCCCGCCTCTCTTCCGGTAAGAACTTGTGGCCGGCCATCTGGATGCTCCCCACCCAGTCCAGCCCCTGCAAGTACGAGGAGATTGACATCATGGAGGTTCGGGGCCAGGAGCCGAAGGTGGTCCATGCCACGGCCTTCTACGGGCGGGCCCCTGAGTCGGCCGTTGTGGTCCAGAGGTCAGGGTCCTACTCCGGGCCCGACTACTCGGCCGCCTTCCATGAGTTCAGCCTCCGGTGGACCGAGAGCCTCATTTCCTGGTCCGTGGACGGGGAACAGATATACGGGGTCCCAACGAATCCGGACTGGTGGGCTGATGAGGGGATTTCCAAGGTCCCCTGTCAGCCCAATCTGCCCTTCAGTCAGCCCTTCCAGCTCATACTGAATCTGGCCGTCGGCGGGAGCTTTTTCACGGCCTACCCGCCCCTCACGGTCCCGGAGGCTGAGGCCTGGAAAAGGCCAACACTTGAAATTGACTGGGTCAGGGTATTTCGATCATTGTAAAGCTTACACTATTTATTCAAAAATTACTGATAAAATGACTTACAGTCCCCCTGATACTCTGATTATACTGGCTACAAGAAATCAGGCCAATTCAGTAAAGGTCGCCTACTACATGGTCATGGGTTCAAATCCCCTCACCCCCTGTTTTATTTTCGGTTTATTTTTTAGGCGAATTTAGTACGGTGGCAGGTGGCATTGTAGCATTCCTTTTGTACAAGAAATCCGTAGTTCATGGGTTCAAATCCGCTCGCTATTGTTCATTTTTTAATAATAGAGACTTTTTGAGGATTTTAACCCACGGTAAATGAGAAATGATACGCGGTCAAATAAACTCAAGGTCATTCACCCCTATACGGTCCACGATTCTATTTTTAACCATTTTGATTCTGAGAAAAATTCGGGCCAGACTACCTTTAGTATTTGCAAAGTCTCTATTAATCTATATTGTTATATCCAGAAACGAACAATTGTTTAGGTTATACCGTGCCCAAAGTAAGAATCAAATTCCCGGTAAACTAACTAAATGTCGCTGAGCGTTACTGAAATTTCAAAGCATTCTTTTCGCAAAAGCAGACAACGTAATGAAAGAGAGCAAGAGTCGAATGATTTATTCGGCTGAACTCAATTGTCTTAAACTTCTGTGTCTTTCATTGTTTCGAGGGAAGAATCTGCTTCTACGTACATTCATAAGCCAGGAATTTCTGCTACATATTGGCTTCCCGTGGGCTCAGGATAGAATATATGTATTCCCTTACGTTAGGTTCAAATAGCAAGCATTCCGTTATGTTAGGTTAAAATAGCATCCATTCCGTTAGGTTAGATTAGCTCGGGATAAATTATACTCCATAAAGTAGGTTTCGGACCGGCCTTCCTAAACATCGCCTTATTCCGCTGAATGTTATAAGTTCCCCGTGAAAATCTATTTTATTTCCGGTAATAAAAATACCAACCCTAAATAAATACATAATGAAGTGAGTACTCAAAAGTAGAACTCATCGTCTTTGGGTTGGAGGACGTTCTCCTTGATCAGCTCCGCTCCTTCGGCAGAGTCCAGGTCAATGTCGGACCGCGGGGCCGGGGCATAGTTGACCACAACGACCGTGTTGTTCCCAAGCGTGGCGACGCCGAATCCAACGTCTGTGGATGCCTTCCATACCATTCGCGTGAAGTTGGAGGGCGTTGGATGGGTGTAGTTGTGCCGACTCTCCTCGTCGTACCAATGGACCATGGCCAGGAAGATGGCGACCAGCGGCCGCTCACCGGCGATCTCATTGGACGTGAAGAAGAGGTTCTGGGAGTGGTTCCCGGCGTAGGGCTCATAGGCGGCGGCGGCGGCGTAGGGCTCATAGGCGGCGGCGGCGGCGTAGGGCTCGGAGTCCGTCTCATTGTCGGTAAACGACGTGCTGTTGATTAGGTAGTCGGCATGGGACTGGGCTGCGGCTTGGAGCTGGAATCAATCAGAACCAGAAGGTCAGACTCGTTGACTTTTGACCTCGGCCTGCGGTTTGATATAGACACGTATGGCAGGAACTGAGTCGGTAGGTGAGATTTAATGGGATTGAGATTTAATAGGATCCTAGTGGTTTAAGTCAGTTGGGATAGACAACTTTCAAAAATATACGCCTGATTAAATCCCACGAAATCCCAACCTCTGTTGTGATGGGATTTAATCGAGAGAGTGGGGTACGTAGGTAATTCAAAATACGTAAAATCACATTATATTATATCCCATGAAATCCCATGAAAACAAATTAAGTCACAATCCTATTTAATCCCAGGAGAACGAACTATTAAATCACAATCCCATTAAATCCCACGAAAAAATTATTAAGGCACAATCCCATTAAATCCCATGAAAACATAAGTCAAAATCACATTAAATCACATCAAAACGATTTCAGTAGCAATACCATTGAATCTAGTTAAAACCAATGAAGTCGTAATCCCTTAAACTTTAAATAATTCCACGAGGAAGAATTAAGTCGCAACCCCATTAAATCCGTTTAAATCCCATGCGAATTAATTAAATCACAATGCCACAAAATCCCACTAAATCTCACGAATACCACAAAGTCACAATCCCATTAAATCTCATGAAGACCAAAAAAAGTCACAATCCCATTAAATCCCGTTGAATCCCATGAAAATAAATTAAACCCCAATCCCATTAATTCACATGAATAACAGTGAAGTCACAATCCGATTAAATCCCATGTAGCCCAATTAAGTGACAGTCCCATTAATTCCCACTGTGACGAGATTCAAATAAATCAAAGTGGGATATAGTACAACTCTGGCAGTCGTAGTACTTACCTCAAGGTTCAGCTTCAATGGAGGACTGCTGTGTTCTGCTCTTACATCGTTATGGAGTTCAACGCCAAGGTCATGGTATTCTAATCAACATTAAACACATTATAATATATTTTTAGCCCAAATCCAATATTTTTCTTAGATAATAGTTGTAATTTTACCAATTGGCGTGTAATTGAATAGCTGTCTTGCATGCCTTCTGAAAACGGGCTTCCTTCCAAAGGCTTGGTTCCAGGAAACGGCAAGGAGGACGAAGATTAGGCTAAAGCTCAAAAACTTATATCCGGACATTTTGTTTTACTAAATGGAAGAAATTCCCGTTCCTAGTTACCAAAATGCTTCAAAGCCTTTCGTTAGATTCTAATTCCGATTTGCAGGAAATCCACAGTTTTATAGGCTAACCTATAGGTATTACTGACACCGATTCTTAATCACAGTCACCTACATGCATATGAATTAGCAGATGCCTAATTTTCTATTAGCTTTTTTATACTGCAACGCGGTAAACAAGAATAGTATA
This sequence comes from Hypogastrura burkilli, assembly GCA_034696285.1. Classification (NCBI taxonomy): domain Eukaryota; kingdom Metazoa; phylum Arthropoda; class Collembola; order Poduromorpha; family Hypogastruridae; genus Hypogastrura; species Hypogastrura burkilli. Next base: position 47,361 of record JAQFZY010000041.1, on the reverse strand, counting down.
ACAGCATTACTGAACTGAATACAGTTACAGTTATTCGAAATACTTTCTGCACCTGTAGAGAGTTGTCCCTATATTATTGTGCTATGTCTTGTTACTATAAAAAGTGCATAATGGTTACTAAATAATTCATAATTGTAATATTTATTGTGCCAAAAATAATATGTCAGCCAAATAAGCCCTTCATCTTGTTGATGCAAAAATTCAGATTTCCTCATACAGAAATCCAACAAAAACGGCAGGCATCAGGCAATACTGGTGGTAGCGGCCAGGGTCAAATCATAGTACATGTATGGTATAGGCGCTGGATAAGAGCATAAGTAGTATCTATCACTAATCACGTAAACACAATTAATTGAAAATCATACGGAATAATTTAATTGCTCAAGGAAAAATGCAATCCTCCGTGTGTTTTTTCCACGTGCAACACCCTTTGTATGTAGTGCCTACTGTGTACGCATAGTATTATAGCAAATCCCATTGTGATTCGGCAAAATGACAAAATAAAATCTTTAGAATTTCATAAAATCGGAATTCTGGCAAAAGCAGTTCACCCTTCAATGAATTGGCATTAAGGAAAGAGTGTCATTATGCTAATCTAATTGAATGATTAATTACAGAGCTGGGAAGAGAAACTAGATAGAAAGTATTTATTTCCGAGAGCAATTAGCTTAACACAAAGGAACAGATTTAGTACGTATTTTCATATAGTTGCCAATTGGAGTACTACTTTCACATTCGCATCACCAAGGGTCAGAATTTGCCATATCTGGGAAAAGAACGGACTTCCACTCCCAATTTGTCAGGTTTACCTGTACAGTTAGCTCCTTTTAAAGTTTACGTTGTGAGATTTAAATACATGTACAAGACTCGGAACTGTACCTTGTACATACACTGTGCAAAAAACGATGTTTGACACTAATGTCTCTCCATTCCCTTTCATTATCCATTACTCATTCCGTACAAGGAAAGAAGCTCCCACGATATAACAATCCTAGATTGGCCTATGAACTTGAAATCCAACAATTTCACTCCTGTTCTTCCAAAAGTTTATATAAAGAGGAGACGGGCTCACTGGGTCAACTTTAGTCGGATACTATACATTAGTTGTAGCTTTAGCCTTAGCAAGGTTACAACATTAAGAAATGCTGAAGTTTGGTCCATTTTCCAGAGTCATTCTGACCTTAACCTCTGCCCTTCTTTTAGTGCTATGCTGGTTCCAGCCTTCGGCGGCATGGGAAGGCAAGCTGGTTTTCAGCGACGACTTTGAGAGTGACTTCCTAAGGAAACACTACTGGGACTACGATGAAGGCTGTGAAGGTAATTTATTGGGGACAAAATAGAGATTTTACTGTTAATTCACTTGACCTAGGCTCGTGGCCTATTCACTTCCTAGGTTACTCTTAGCTTTAGGCTAGGTTAGGTTCAAATTTATAAGACTGTTAGGTTGGCCTACTGTTGTAAGATCGTTAGGCTAGGTTACTGTAGTTAATATGCCGGGTTGGGACCGCAAAAAGTACAAAACTGGCCTACAATTACGTTTTACAGGCCGAGGTCAACGTGACACAAACCTGGAGTGCTTCAAGAAGGGAACCCACAACGTCGAAGTTGCTAACGGGAGCCTAGTTATCACGGCCCGCCTCGAGCGGAACAAGGAGTACATGATGGGGGAGTATAAGCAGGAGCGCATGCGCTATACTTCCGGCAAAGTTGTCCAGTCCGGCTTCGGGTTCTCTTACGGGACCTACGTGGTCCGGGCCCGCCTGCCCAAAGGAAAGCACCTCCTCCCGGCCATCTACTTGCTACCCGTGGGCCAGAGACACGACACCTGCAAGTACGAGGAGATTGACCTTGTGGTTGGCCGGGGTCAGAGGCCGTCCACGGTGGTCCTTGGGGCCCACTACGGGCGGACCTACATGTCCACGGCCTCCAAGACCCTCGAGAAGGTCTTTCGGAAGACGGACTTTAGCAAGGACTTCCACGAGTTTGCCATCAAGTGGATGCCAACACGGATGGAGTGGTGAGTCAAGGTCAAAGGTCATGACTGAAATTCCATACCATGTGGTCTAACATTTAGGAATCCATCCAGGTTTGTGGATAACAAGAAGGTATATGAGGCCACAACGCACTACTTGACGGACTGGATGACAAAGTCAGGTGACAACCTGCCGACCTGCGGGTCGAATGACCAAAGCATCTTCGCTCAGAGGTCAACCCTGATCCTGAGCCTGGCCGTGGGCGGCCAGATGTTTCCGGAAACAAAGTATGGGAGCCTGACTGAGGCGGATGCACGGAACTGGGAAAAGCCGACGCTTGAGATTGACTGGGTCAAAGTCTATGACTCGAAAATGTCAGAGCCAAAGCATAAGATCCAGGTTTTTAATATTCCGGGTATTGACGGCCTCGGGCTCACGTATTAGTCAAACTAACCGATATTATTTTGGACAAAGCATTCTGTTATCTCTTTTGTATGGTATAGATTAAATAATTATGTTGCTTAGTATTTACGGTCATAAGATCAATTTCTAGTGCGGCCTGTTTAGTGCCCAGTGCCCAGTCATTGACTGTTGGTATTTTTTGTTGCCTTGTTGCTATTTGAAATTACATTCCAAATAATGAATAAATGATTAAACCGCAAAGCTGTAAAATTCTTGAAGCTACTGTAATTATGTTCAGAAAAGTTTGTATTTAATCACCAAATGAGTTAAATAGACCACTTTATTAAAGTTACCTACCATTTTAGACACAGACAAAGATATAATTTCGTAGGTATCTAATATTTTATGCAAGGTTGCATTAAATCCAACTATTTTCAAATTAAATCCCATCACACTGGGATTTAATAAGATTTAATGTGATTTACTTGGTTTTAACGGGATTTAATGGAATTTCAAGCTGTTTGTCACACGTTGTCCATTAAATCCCGTTACAGTGGGAAGGATTTAGTGGGCTTTACGCAGGCGTCAATTTATGATAAATAGTTGTATACCCCATCTAACTTAAATCCCTTTGAATCCAAATAAATCCCACACACCAACTCTGATATTCTGTGAATAGCATGAAATAATATTACAGTAGTCAATTTCAAGTGTCAGTACAAGATTTATAAAACAAAACAAAACAAAACCTAACTCCATACATGGCGTTAACTTTTAAGCTATGACCCCACGGCCAATATACAACATTCCTGCTATTACTTAATTTTTCATAAATTATTTCAATTTGTCATAATCTTTAAACTCTAAAGCTAAGAGCTAAAGCATTACTATTAAAAGGGATTGTTTCACACTTAAATAAATAAATTAAAAATCCTGATTGTAAAAAAGAAAAACCTAACAGTTCCTTAAATATTTGAATGTGGAATCCTTAATGCTGATTTATAAATGTTAACGTTATAAAAGAAACTGACCTTGAAATTGATGGGATTTACGTATGACCTTTGACATGGTCTAGTGTAGTTTCCGTTGCACCAATTTCCCTACTTGTCCTTCTTCGAGAGTGAACGAACACCAATAATTTTTGGCCCAGTTGACGTTGATGTCGCAGCAGGTGCCAGCTGAGGCTTAACAATTGTTCCAGGGTCAATGACGCCGAAGCCCTCCTTTAATTAAAAAAAAGGTATATATTAAAACGATATAACACTAGTCTAAACTCCACGCATAAGTCATGATTCGCAGCTAGAAGGCCAGTGGCTCACCTGAAGACAAACTTCCCGAGCATGCTTAAGAATGGAGAAAATATCCCCGTATGCCATGATCTTCATGTTTCGGAGACCGCGCTCAGTGATGGTGGGCAGCATTTCCCGCTGGACTCGATTCCGCTCAAAGGCAAGAGCATACGTCACGTCAATCCCGCTCTTGATCCCAGCGTCCCGGAAGAACGTCAACCAATTCTTATCTAGAATACGTCAAACAGTTACTAACACAGACTTATGATTTAATACACCATCCTATTATGAGCACAAAGAAAGGTGCCGTAAAGCGAAATCCTGCGAAGTGCTATTCTAAACACTGCGAATTAGAAAGTTTGACCTTTTGTGACCTAAAAACTTTAACATTTGACCTTAGTGCCATGTGTGATGAATACCGGTGTAATTGGTGGTTTTTTTTTTACCGCCGAGTAGGCCCTGTATTCGAGTTTCACCTTTATTGACCGCTCTATAAGTTACAGTTGGTATGTACGTTCGCTAACCGTTCAGTGTATGCGTTGCTCAAAACTTAAATTTGTTGACCTCTGGTGATCACAGTAAGGGCCATGAGTCAAGAGAAAAGTAACAGTCATAATAAACGTTAGCTAAGCTTTCGATGGATACCTACCCGAATTTGACCTTTGTTGACCTCTAGTGACCACCGCGAGGGTCATGTCTGAAAGATCGGTTACCAATGTAATCCCTATCACCTAAGCTTTCCACAGATACCTCACTCGATGCCTATTGCTGGAAATTGTGTATTGACCCTTTATATGACCTACCTACCTCAGAGGTCACAGGTCACACCGATAACTTATCTTTTGTCGTAGTAATACTCATGATCTGATATTTAAAAGATACTTCCTACCTCCAGCCCCAACAGCCTCCCTTAAGTTAGCGAGCTGTTCCTTGAGCAACTTGTTCTCGTTCTCGAGGTCCTGGTTCCGAGCTTCGAGGGCCATCATTGCATCCAGCATTCCTTTCCTCTCCTCCTTTCTCTTCAGGCGGTTAATGTAGGAGGCCCTTGCATTAGCGGCCTCGGGATGGAGGTCCAGATCCAGCTCATACATTTTGACGGAGGATCGAGCCCTAGCAGGGCCAGCAGGGTCCCGCTTTCGCCTTGGTGGCCTTCTCGAACGCGGCTGAGCTCGAAAGTCAGCTATGAGCTGGACGTCCTCGTCAACCTCAAGAACGTCAACATGCGGGAAGAAGTACTCCATCTCCTCCACGGCCTCCACTTCCATGTCGTCGCTAGCCGCTCGGGGCTCCAGGGCCGACTTTCGGCGGGTTCCCTCAGAACTAGAATGGCTCATTTCCTGAAGTCAAGGGTCAAGGAGAGCCGTGTCAGTAGAAGTGGTTATAGTGTGATTTAATGGGATAACTACTTATACTTTCACTTAAATATTACATGAGCTAAATGCAAGCAATATTCAAGGAATTGGATTTATACCTAACGCCATCCTAATTTTCAAACTTACATAATAGTTCTTTGTCGTATGTTATAACACAGGAATTTATATTATAGTAAGTACATTAGTGCATTTACAACTACGAAATGCGTAATTTTATTTGTTATAATTTCTCTGATTGGCTAAATTGGATTATTTGTAAAGTTTAGTGATTTAAATCACACATCACTATTAAAACTACTGGCTTTAAGGGTCGACTTCAGCCTTGAAAAGTTTGCTTTAATTAATACTACTTAAATATTAGTACTGCCCGAAAAATAGAGAACTACTGGAGGAATTGGTGGAAATACTTTTCGCAATGTTTATACTACGTACGCATTCGCACCAATTAAAATCCAATTTATTTGACCAAAACAATTTCCACAGATAAAGCTTTTTATTGTATTGCAAGCCGCTTAGGTTGAATATTACGAGGAGATATATGTCTGGAAACTGTGTTTTTTTTTCAATTATTTGCATTTGAATTTGTACGAATTTGTATGAACATTGTGAAAACGATTTACAGTCATTTCTATCGTAGTTCTGCTTATTTCGCTGTTTATACCACGGACGTATGTTTCGTATCAAGTCTGCACTCACTCTTTGTGCGACAATAAGTAGGAATTATACGTAATACTACATTTGGTATGGATAGGCAATACGCTACACATAATTATTATTATGTGCATGCAAATGCAAGGCAGGTACAATATCTGTAATCTGTAACTGTAACTTAAAAAAATAATTGTGAACGTTATAATGTCATAAGCCATACTATGACGTTGCGTGTTGTCAGGCCCTTTTCTTCTACCCGAATTTTCGTATTTAGTCAAAACTTACGTGTTTCCCAGGATGCTAGAATGCGTGGAAGGAAGGGCCGGGCACGGACTGTCACACTTACCTTGTCCCGTTAACAGAGTTAGTTCAATTAAATTTAATTAATGTTCCAGCGTCAGACTTGAGGAAACGATCCGGACGGGCTGAATGTGGTTTACTCAAACGTTCCCAGTTCCCACTCAAGGGAACAGGAAACGTTTGGATTTTGGATTCTCAATCAAAGTAACGTCTGAGATATGTATCTCTATTATTGCAGTGTAGTCTGAATGTACAAATATAGCATTGTCTAGTGCAGTTACACTAAATTACACCTCACCCTTACACTATTGCTCCAGAAAATCCACACACATTTTGCTTTCACTATTGTTTCAGGAATTATTGCCAGAGAAGGAAGTTAACATGCATTCTTTCTTAACACTATTGCTTCTAAAAATTCACTCACATGCTTTGCATACACTATTGTTTCTGAAAACTCACTCACAAGCTTTGCTTACACTATTCTTCCAGGAAATTCGCAAACATGCATTGCTTGCACTATTGTTTCAGGAACTTCACACAAATATTTTGCTTTCACTATTGTTTCAGGAAATTCACATACTATATGCCTTGCTTACTATTGTTTCAAGGAATTCACATACATGGTTTGCTTAACTATTGTTTCAAGAAATTCACTCATATGCTTTACTAACACTATTGTTACAGAACATTTAGAAAAATGTTATGCTTTCACTATTGTTTCAGTCAATGCTTTGCTTACTATTGTTTCAGGAAGTTCACATAGTACATATATGCTTTGCTTACTGTTGTTTCAGGAATTTCACATACATATATGCGTTGCTTACTATTGCTTCAAGAAATTTACATATATGTATATGCTTTGCTTGCACTTTTGTATCAGGAAATCTATGTAAAGCCTTGCGTAAACGTTTTGCCTACACTATTGTAAATCTGAATCTCCAATCTTAACTGTACCCTACTATTGTACTCTAGTCAACAGATTTATAAACTTGTCTTGTACTTCCTTGTTCCTTAGTTGCATAATGTTTATGACTTACGACACAAGAGGATAACGATAACGATTGATTGTCGCGTTTTCGCCAGAATGTAATAATAGCTAATAGCTAGTATGTAGTAGTGGATACGGCTACAGGTTACAGGCTAGATTATTCCGGGTGTTGAGGCTGGAACTTTCAACACGCATAAAACACAACGTCAACATCAACTTTTAGTTTAGCATCAGTTTCTTTATATACACCAGCTTTTCCTGAGAAAATACTGTATAAGTGTTAATGCTCAAAATCAAATGTACTGTAAATGCGCACATACCCTCATCGTATAATCTTTAATTCAGTTTATTTATGCAATGTGTACCATTCAGTCAGTAGATTGATTCGGGAGCTATAGGTGCTCCAAGGTGATGTTTTGAATTTTTAACGACTTCACCTTACTCGAAAGCCTTAATTAAGGTCAACTAGCGTATCAAGGTACTAAGTTTACATGCAGTCAGGTTTTGAATTCTGAATTCTATTGTTTAACCTCTTAAGGCGCCTACCATACTTTACCTAGAATTAAAATGATTGACCTAAAACGTACTTACACGAAACATATTCCTAGCCCTAGTCATCATTAACTTGTGACTTTGTAAAATTAAGAAAGACTTGTTCCAGAGACGTCTGGCCCACGGAATAGGCCTCCAGATGAAACTTCCCTTTGGCCACCTCCATTTTCCGGAACATCTCACCCCAGGAAATGCTGACGTCTGTGGGCACGTGGTAGTGGACGTAGCCGGGATGGACGTCCTTGATGTGAGACCCTGAAACCACATTGTTCATTTCAAAGGTTAGGCCCAAGTCTCAAGTAAGTACCTAGAGTAATTCGGATTCAGGGCCCGTACCTGGGAAGTTCTTCTCGATAAAGTCCCTCAAGGGCTGGAGCTGCTTCTCCCAGGGCTGGGCATTCGTATGAAGGGAGCTCCGCCGGCGCCCAAGTTCGAGGGAGGCTCGATTCGGCGGCCCGCTCTCTCGATTCTCCATTTGAGCGATGATCGTGTAGCCTTCACCGAACTTGTTCTTGAGATGTTGCGGGGAGCCCAGGCACCGGAACTTCCCGTTAACCATTATGGAGAGCCGCGTGCAGAGGGCCTCACACTCTTCCATGCTATCAATCAAGGAATCGATTGAATTTTGAATGTTCCCGCCCGTAATTTAAGAATTCGCGCCCATTCATATTCCCAGCGTAACTTTGGGAATTTAAAAATTCCCACCTATCACAATTCTAATTTCAAGTTTCGCGCCAATATATTTGTAATTTAAAAATTCGCACCAGAGTAACGTTTGTGTAAAATGTGCGCCGATCCGCAAATGTGATGTTTGTGATTTTAAAATTGGCTCCAATTTACGTTTTGAATTTAAAATTTTCCCACGGATTCATAAGCGTTACGCTCCTAATTTAAAAATTCGCGCGTATCCATAATTCCTAACTGCAAAACTTCCCGCCTACCTGTGCGACGTAAGAACGATAGATGTCCCGGCATCTCGGACGTTGGTAATGGCGTTCCACAAGTGACGACGGGCGACGGGGTCCATTCCCGTTGTAGCTAAAGAACAAGAAAAATTCAGGTTACGAATTAGATTCGCACCGATGTATTGGCGAAATTCTTTTGGCGAATTCTTAAATGAATAAGAATTACGAAAACTTCTGATTTATCTCCAAGGAAAACGCTTTGAAATGCTTACGTTCGTCCAGGAAGACGAGCGGCGGGTTTCCGACGAGTGCGATGGCAGTTGACAGCTTCCGCTTATTCCCACCGCTACACATTTCAAAGGAAGTCGTTAGGATGGAAGATGCATGATTCATTACATAACTGTGTATACATATATTGATTAGTCCCTTACCTATAGGCTCCACATCGCTTATCAATGTGCTCGACAAAGAGGAGATTGGCCGCCAGCTTGTCGACCAACCGATCAATGTCTTCCTCTCGAATCCCACGGAGGCGGGCAAAGAGCCGAATCGTCTCCCGGCCCGTCAGCTCCTCAATAATGGCATCGAACTGGGGGCAGTAGCCCAGGTTCTTCTGGACCTTCTTAATCTCGGACTTGACGCTGTCCCCATAGATGTAGGCGTCCCCCGAGCTGATCGTATGGTCACCCGTCAGCATTTTGAACGTTGTCGTCTTCCCGGCCCCGTTAACGCCCAAGAGCCCGAAGCACTCCCCTCGCTGGACCCCAAGGCAGAGCTTGTCGACGGCCAGGAAGTTGTTGTCGTAGTACTTGGTCAAGTCTCTGGAATACGAAACAAGGAATTAACCTACGAATCCGAAGCCAATGCAAATTTGAGCTGAGCCTACCTCAGGACCAGGTTCTCATCCTTAAAGAGCTGGGTCAGGTTGGTGTTCCGAATCCGAGCACTCTCGGCCTGGACGTCGGAGTCCTCGAGGGCGTCCTCAGGATCTGAATCATCATCATTGAAATCATTAGTCGGACTAAAGGTGCCGTAGGCCTCTTCGAGAACGAGAAATTCGAGAAAACCACGTTTGAAGGCCGTTTTCAAAATTATAAAGAGTACTTTTTTCTACATACTTTGCTTCCCAGCCGCAGCAACCTGCTTGTTCTTCCGGAAGCGGATCTTCTCGTAGAGCTTGGCTTCGGAAATGAAGAGGAACACAACGGAGACGACGCCGGTGAGGAAGAGGAAAAGAATGTTCCGGCCAATCCCAGCCTTGTGCCAATCCAGGTATCCGTAAGGGTCTGGAAGTCAATTGAAGGGGTCATAAACTTTCGAGTCACAGTATTGATGCTCGCTTAGCCAAGTTACTCCCTTACATTGAGTACAGCACGAGGAGTCGGCGTCATAAAAAGCGGACCCTTCGGAGCAGGTGCCCAGCCCAAGGGCTGTTGGACAAATCCGTTGGAATAAGGAGTTGCTGGCAATGTTAATGATCCCCATCCCCAAGTTGTACTGCGGGAGTATCATAAAGATCCAGTCCAGGACGTCCGCAATGTCCGTGAGTTCCAGAGCCGGAATTTGGAGGATTGATACAGCCAGGATTGATGCCATGCCTTGGAAAATTGAGCAAGTTGCATTAAAATATATCCAGCATGTGATCGAAATTAATCGACCAAAGTTGCCGCATCGACTCTAAACTATTTGGTTTTAATTTTTAATGGTATTTGAATGCGTATTAGAATCAATATAGGAATGGATATTAGAATCAATATCGGAATTAAAATTAGAATCGACATCAGAAATAATATCACAATTCACGTCGGAATCAACATTAGACTGGTATCGGCATTGATATAGTTTTCGACAGTAATCGATATTGGGATCGATATATTTTTCTATATTGGAATATATATAAGTATCGATATTAAACTTAGATTATATATAAATCGATAGTTACCGATATCAAAATCTATATTTTTAACGATATAGGAGAGAATATTGGAGCCGATATAGTATTAAAAAGAGTTTTCGATATAGGAACCGATAGAGTTATCGATATTGGAATTTATATTAGAATTTCTATAAGTATAGATATTAGAATTGGTATAAGTATCGATATTAGAATTGCTATAAGTTTCCATATTGAAATCGATATAAGTATCGATATTGAAGTCGGTATAAGCATTGATATTGAAATCGATACAAGTATCGATATTGGAATCGACATATGTATACTATCGATATGGATATTGGAATCGGTATCACCAAAGATTCGTCACTTACCGCTAAAGAGATTGAAAAGAACCATCCTGGTGAACCCGGAGGACGGGATCGTAAATGCAAAGCTGAACAAGTACATGAGCGGAATCACGGCGAATCCGTAGAATATAAAAAGAACGAAGCAGTTCCCGAGCGTCTCCGCCGTGTTCAAGTCTTCTGTTTGAAAGGCGATGAGGACAATGATGAGAGCAATGGCCGGGATAATGTAGTTGATGGCATCAAAGATGAAGTTGGCGGCCCAGAAGATTGGGAACTTGACGCCGGAGACGAACTGCAAGTGCTTGGCCTTGGACTCTCGCTCCTTGATCAGGAAGACGACGAAGGAGGAGGCGAGGAAGGCCATGCCAAAGGTCACGTTGAGCCCGACCTGGAAGGCCACGGTCCCGAGCCCCGCCGCGTTCTCAACCTGGTCGGCCAGTGTGAGGGGGAACGGATGATTGGTGAGGCGGATCCCGGCCGCGGAGTCCTTCTTCTGTAGCTGGAGGATGGAGCTCGTCAGGAAATTAAGCGTCAGCGGCGGACCGTGGTAGGGCTGATTGTTGTAGTAGGCCGTGATGGGTAGTATGTTGGGATCAGAGGGCTCAAAGGAACCGTCTATAGAGCTGTTGGTCTCAAGGCCCACAATGTAGCGGTAGTTGACGGTAGGCAAGTCCTCAGTCGCCTGTCACAATGGCAATGTATGAGGATCAACATTCCAGGTCACACTTGGCGAAGTTACGATTGGCGAACTTATAAAGGCATTTCGTGCTAATTACTTATTTAAAACAAACTAACTTTGTCAGGCCAGGCCTAGTCTAATCCAGTTTAACCCTAACCTATTCACCTCATCCAGTGTAACCTGACCTAACCCAGTGTAACTTAACCCAATCTCGTGTGCCTTTAACCTAATCCAGTTTAATTTAACCTAACTCAGTGTAACCTGACATAACCTTAACCCAATCCCGTGTAACCTAACCTAATCAAGTGTAACCTAACGTAACCTTAACCCAGTTCAGTTTAACTTAACCTAATCCAGTGTAACCTAACTTAACCTTAACCCAGTTCCGTTCAACTTAACCTAATACAGTGTAACCTAACCTTACCTTAACCCAATCCTGTGTAACCTAACATAACCTTAACCCAATCCTGTGTAACCTAACCTAATCAAGTGCTACCACTATAACTTAGCTCTAAGCCAGTGTAACTTCGCCAAATCCCGTGTAACCTAACATAATCTTAATTCAGTGTAACTTAACCCAATCCCTTTTAACCAATACTTATTCAGTTTAACCTAACCTGATCCAGTGTAACCTAACATAACCTAAACCAAATAACGTGTAACCCTAACCTAACCAAACTAAACCCATTACCGTGTAACCCTAACTTAACCAAACTAAGCCAAACACCGTGTTACTCTAAATTAACCAAACCAAACCAAAACCTACCTTTGCCAATACAAAGAAAAGTTGTAGTTTTAGTTCGCCAATACAGCCGGTGACCCTTACTTTTGCATTTCCTTGAGGTTATATTTATAGGTATTACCTTTTCTACGATGTATTCCTCGAAGCTTTGACCTCCCTCTGTCAAGGCGCTGGTTGAATCCAGACTGGTGATCATATCTTCGTATACCTGGCAGAGTGACGTGTTCCTGAGGCAAGAGAGGACCGTGACGGGCTTCCCAAGAATGTCGTATTTCTATTTCGTAGAATTACACAAATTAGAACCGTTCATACTAATATAAGGTACAATCAAAGGTCCCATCTGGAACAGTCCGAGCATTGTGTTTCTACGTACGTCCAAATTGATGTCAAGTGAGGGAGCATCGGTGTTTCCTGGAAACGTCTGCGTCAAGGACAGCACGAAAACGAGGAAAGCGATCGGGATGATAGTCTACAGAAATTAGTGGTACAGGCTTAGATCAATAATTATCAGAGGTTATGCTTCGCTAGACTTGGAATTTACTTGGAAAGTAAGTAGAAGCCGATTCCGAAGAGCGTAGAGCATTTTCTTGACGAACATGGCCCGAAACTGTTGCAGCATCAACGTGATTCCCTTGTTCTTAGTCTGCTTCTCATATAGCTTGTAGTCGCTCCCATGCTCTTGGAGCCTCTCAATGCTAATGTTCGTAGGCTTCTTCTCGTTATGATTCTCTTCTTCGGCCAGCCGACCAACCTAATCGTTTCAAATACGGCAATATTAGTGTTGCCCAATAAATATGAACTTTGGCCGAAAACAAAATTTGAAAATGAGCCAACATGGATTCTGGAAACAAATCTTATTGTTCAAACCTTCATGAAGACTTCCTCCATGGTCGTAATGCTGGCCCCGTAGCTGGCAATCCCAAGCTCCTTCTTCCGCCGTTCCAGCTCTTCGAACATGTCCGGAAACAGGCTCGACTTGTCGTCCGGCAGACTGTAGCTCAGCTCGGCCCCCACATTTTGGTCAATCTCAATGTCGGGAATTGTCTGCCGGAGGAAGCTCGTTATGCCCTCCACAGAGCAAGTGGGCTCCTTCACAATGATCAGATGGTAGCCGCCGCCTACGGAGTCGTAGTACAAATTAAAGACAGGTCAATTTCTCGGTAAAGCGACGCGCTTACCAAACTTCTTCTTCAGAAAGAGGGAGGACCCGACACACTGGACTTTCCCGTGGGCCATAACAGCAATTCGGTCCCCGAGCAAGTCGGCCTCGTCCATGAAATGCGTGGACAGGATCACGGTCCGGTTCTTCTTTTCCTCTTGGAGCAGGTCCCAGGTTGACCTCCGGGCGCCCGGGTCCATTCCTGTATATTGTAATCAGGTCGGGTATTAGTGTGCAATATTGAATATGTATGCAACAGCTTCTTTGGTACGTACCGGAAGTTGGTTCATCAAGCAGAACGACCTTGGAGCCGCCACAGAGTGCAATCCCGACACATAGCTTTCGCTTCATTCCGCCGCTAAGCGTTTGGGCCAGAGCATGGCGTTTGGGCTCCAGGCCCAGGGCCTTGACCATTCGGTCAATTTCAGGCTGGACCTTATTGGTCTCCATGCCTTTCATCTGTGTTACAAAATAAGTTTATTTGGTATTATATGCAGACTTCAATGTTATTTGACCTTGAGCTTACCAGCGCAAAAAACCGTAAATGCTCCTCAACGGTGAGCTCATCGAAGAGCACGTCGTGCTGCGGACAGAGCCCAAGGCTCTGCCGAACTTGCCCAATTTCCTTCCGAATGTCGAATCCGTTAATCAGGGCCGTCCCGGAGGTCGGTGGGAAGAGACCTATGTAGGCATATGGGTCATGAAGTCTAAATGTTTGGGAATCAATAATATTACCAGCGCACCTGTTAGCATGGACATTGTTGTAGTTTTGCCTGCCCCGTTGTGCCCAAGGAGAGCCGTGATCTGATTCTCAAACATGTTGATGGAAAGCCCGTTCACGGCCGTCTTCTTCCCAAAGATTTTGGTCAAGTTCTGAATCCGGATCCCGGCCTTCCCATCCTTGGGCTCTTGTTCAAAGAGGTCCGGCTTGTTCCGGGCATTTACGTCCGTCCCGGCGTAGTTGCTAGCCGAATTGATGGGAAGTCCCACCCAGTAGGACTTCTATATCGGAATAAGGCCAAGGTCAAAATTTAAATACTGAATTCGACATATTAAGGTCAAAGGTCAAATATTGAATCAAGGCTAAAGGGTTATTTTTGCTACCATACCGTGAAAGGGAAGTACCAAGGAAGCGGGACCCCGAAGTCTCCCGGCCTCACGCCCTCAATGTACAGAGCCAGAACCAAGAAGATAACGGCATCAATGAAGAGCATCAGCAAGCAGTCAAAGAAGGACATGTTGTCGTCCGGTGAGGATCCAGAGGTCAGCGTGCTCCACTGAATCCCGGCCCCGGTCCCTTCGAACATGGCCATGATCTGGCAGGCAAATGCCATGCCCGTATTCGGTAGGAGGCAGCAGAGCATTTTGAGGCCCCGGCTAAGTTCCTGGTAGCGGGGCTGAAGGAAGAAGTACGGGACGTAGGTCATGAAGAAGAGGACGCCAGCTGCCGTTGAGGCACTGTTAGCTATAGAGGAATCCGAAAAAAATCAAATCAGAAATATCTTCAATATTTGGAGAGTTGCTTGTATTTAATCTGGCGAAAAATATAGATTGGAACCAGTATAAGCAGACAAAAGCAATTTGCGTCCAATGACTATAATTGCTGATTTGTATGTTTTATTAGGGGCTCAAATCCATATTTTCCAGAATAATTAATAATGCGCTTTCTTACCGGTGGAGAACAAGACCGAAATCAAGAAACTGAGGTTGATAACGCACAGGACGAATATGAGAAGGAAGAAGAATACAAGGGTTCCGTCGGCGTAGGTTATGACCCCCAGCGTCCCGCCTTCAAAGAACTTGATCTGCGGGACAATTGATATAATCCATGTAGCTACTGAAATTTGTCGCAAATTTCGACTTCAAAGCCTTACCATGAGAAGAACGGTCATGAAAATTATGGATATGAGGAGGAAGAGGAAGGACTTGATGAACCAGGCCGTCCAGTGCAAGTAGTTCGGCAGGCCCATCATTTTCATTGATTCCTGGACGGACGTAAAGGAATACAGTTCGTTTCGTGGAAACCTTCGAAAAGCTTATTTATCTACAACATTTGAAGCTCACAGTTTGAAATACTTCAAGTCACTTATCAAGCTGATCGAAATAGATACAAATTTTGAAAAGCCGCGGGCCGTTCCATACCTTGAGCCTCTTCTCCTTCTCATGCACAACGTTCTTTGAAATATTGATGACGGGATAGATGAAGCTGAGCATGAAAATCATCGGCAAGTATCCCTGAAGCGCAAACAGGAAATCGTCATCAATGTACGGCGGATACGGGAACCGTCGGAGATGGACGTCAAACTCCGTTTCAAGCTCGTAGCCGCTCGTCGAGGCGTGGATAATGGACTCGTCCACGGCGTGCTGGAGGAACGTGAAGCCTTCTCGGTAGTAGTCTGGAAATTATAATTCGGTACAAAACGCTCTGCAATCAGAACCCGAAAATTGTCCTGTTATCAACGAAAAAGGCAAGGCACAAAGTATATGGGAAAATACCGTCCGTGATATCGGATCCAAATTTATACCAGTTACTAGTGATGTGTAGAAAATACGTTATGCCAAGTTTTAGGTCAATCGTATGACTCAATTCGGAGCTACAGGGGGTAAAAGGTCAACATATGACTCACTAAATATCCTGGCAAGTGGCACATGAATGGAAAGCTTATTGCATGCGGATTCCAGATATATTACCACTTCACCCCTGTGACCTCTGGAATCAGAACTTTTCAGAAAGGCCTACCAGGTACAGGGGTCGCAGATGAGGTCGCAGATGTCAAGTGCTATATATTTCTGGAATCAACAAGCAATATGCTTTCCATTGATGTGCCACTTGCCAGGGTTTAAGTGAATCATAAGCTGACCTTTGACCTCCGATAGCTCCAAGATGGGTCATACGATTGAACTGTAACTCGGTATAAAGCATTTAATACGCATCACTAGTAAAACTGGGCAATATTTTGATCCGATATCGCGGACGATATTTTCCCATAGTATTAGTGCCTTGTCCTTGGTAGAATTGAACCTACTTGGTATTCCCCCAAAGGAATCACTCTCTCTTGGGCCCAGGAGCTGAAAGACGGGGTACATGAACTCCGTATACCAATTGTTCTCCGAGTCATCATAGTATACTTGCTTTGAGGGAAATCGAATCTTGTACTGGAAAAAAGTCGGAAAATAGGCTCATTACGTCATTGTCATAAAATCCATCATCACATAATGCAAACAGTCTGCGATCTGCGACTGGGACAGGCTCTGACACAATCAACCTTATCTAATCTTCCACTGTTAGTATTTGACTTGACTTTCGGGAAATAAAGTTCAGGAACACACACAATGCTTGTTACGCTGAAGTGAGAGATACTTACACTATGTAAATATACACCTTTGCTCGACACACTAGTGACTTGCATTAGTTTCCCGTGCAACATATGGCGTAATCAGTGATAACGATAAGTGATAGCTAACATACGTAGGTACAGATTTTTACAATAGCAAGTCATGGTGTAAAATATTACTGGGAAACCGGTTTATTGGAATTTTGCGCTGGGCTTCATTTGATTCAATATCAGGAAGCTGTGCCATTACAATTTTCAGTAAAATCCTTTGAAGTGAGGCAAACTTGTTGCGCCCTTTTCAGTTGTTAAGCATTCGTACCTTAAGCTTCCCAAGAACCTCTTCTTCTGGTGTATTTTCAAATATGACCCCCGCCAAAATCCTTGACCCCAGGTCCGGGGCATGATAGAACTCTAAAAGTTTCTCCTCGTTCTCGAACCCGATCACTGTAAATTCAAAAGAGGGAGGATATTGATTTGAATGTAACCCGTTCCTTGATATTTAAATGGCGCCTTACCGCTGTAGTCCATTTGGCAGGGAAAGTTACTTTCATTTGAATACATGGGCAAGCAAGTTGCATTGTTGAAGTGCTTGTCCCGGACTCTGCTCATTATTGTGTCCAGGAATGGCGAAGTGTTTGGAGCGTAGACAATCGTATTCCTGGCAAAGAATGGCTCCCAATTACACAGTTACAAAATAAATTGAAATCTTTAACCAAATTAACAGAAATATCTTGCTAAATAAACTGAAATCTATCACCAAATATACTGAATTTCATCACCAAATAAGCTGAAATCTCTCGCTAAGTAAACGGAAATCTATCACTAAATACACTGAAATATATTACCAAATAAACGGAAATCTATCACCAACTAAACGGAAATCTATAACCAAATAAACGGAAATCTATAATCAAATAAACGGAAATCAATTAACCTAAAACACTGGAATCTATCACCAAATACAAGGAAATATATGACCAAATAAATTGGAATCACTCTACAAATAAACTGAAATCTATCACCAAAAAGGTTTCCGGGCCAAAAATACTTGAAAAAAGTAACTTACGAAATATTGACCGCCGTATTCTGCTCCAACAGCAGTCCAGGCTTGTAGGGTGAGAAAGTTGTGGGGCTTGCAATGATTTCCGAATTTATCAGGGTCCGAACAGCCACCAGAATGGCGGAAAAGGCGATCGGAACCACAATTTCCATAACAGTCTGGACCTTGTGCCGCTTCTGCAAAATGTAGTTTTTCCATAGGAGGAGGGAAAACTTTCGTAGGGCTCCCATCTTGAAGGGCGGGGACTGCCGAATTCCAGTGCCGATATTATCTGCTGGAGAGCCAGAAGGAGTCTGAACTGAGGCAGACGGTGCTGGGGAAATATAAAAGACTCAATTAGTAATTGGGGAGATTAGGGGGGGCTTTTACGTAAGTTGGCCCAGTGGTGGTCTTTAGTCATCGGATCAGCGCCTTATCTTATCAGGCCATAACTTTAGTGTTACCGGTTACCGTGTGTTCTAAGCACATGATTTACGAACGTAATGAAAATAGCATGAATCTGCTGGCTGTCTCCCGGCAGTTGCTGCCAATACAGACAAATCCTACCAAAACTTCGTCAAATATAAATACGCGAGTGATGTCGAACCCGATAGAGGGAATGCATGCTTCCCTGATACAACGGAAATAACCGTGGACGCAGTACTACACAGTTGCAGAACAACAACACAGCAAAGTGTAGTGTGAGAGCATTTGCACCATAACATTGTAGTTATGAAGCATGCGCAGCAGTTCACCATAATTTGAGAGCATGCGTAGTTCACCATAATTGGAGAGCATGCGTATCAGTGCACCGTACTTATATGTAGATCATGCTCACCAGAGCACCGTACTTAGCATGCGAATCAAGGTGACGTAGTTTTAGAGCACGCGCACCAGTGCACCGGAGTTTGAGAGCAGGCGCACCAGTATATCGCAGTTAGAGAGCCTGCGCCTCACGGCGCCGTAGGTTTTTTAACAGTAGCGAATCAGTTCACCGTACAAGTTTGAGTACACCGGCACCAGTAGGCTGTAGCTGTAGTGTGAGATCATGTGTACCATCACAGCATGGTTTGAGAGCATGCGCAGTAAATAATAGTGTCAAATTGTATGCACAAAAGGTGTAATAACTGAGAGCATGCGCAGATGCACAGGACTCTCTACTAACAAGTTTGTGTAGCTTTACAGCAGCGGAGCCGTGGATTGGTATAATGCAGAACAGAGCGCAGAAGTGCGCAGTGCGCACGTTTGATTATTCCTAACTACCAGTTGCACTACAACACCAGGCCTGAGGCGATATTCAAATTCAAACAATCCAATCCAGTTCCAAATTAGAAATTTAAACCAGCGCATATACCTGAGGCGGTCAGTGGGCTTATGCGCTTCGGGCTAACTCCTGTGTCCAGATTTGAATACATATTGTACTGTAGCGTTTTAACGCTTAATTTTTTTGTTTTTAAAGTAAATGTCAGCTATTGTCTTTCATTCCCGGTTCCCGCCTTGGCCTCTATCAGGGCTCGGGACACTACTCTGGCCACGGCATTGAGCTGATAATGATTAGATGGCCTTCGTGATTCATGAATTGTTAACAACCTACCCATGCTTAAGCTGGCACGAGGAGGGCTCCTGAAGCGCTCTTACCGTGTCTAGTCTGTATAGGTTTCGTGTTTGCCTGTAGCTTTCATGTTTTGTCTATACTGATAAAATCCTACCTAGGCATTTTATGTATGTAGGTACATAGGTAGGTGTTGTAGATTGCCGTATTGTACATAGTATTCGGTATCGATTAAAAAGGGGGCTTTAGTTTTACGACAATTAGGCCTGATATTATGAAGCCTAACTGTGACGAATGACAGGAGTCATCAATTGGGCGACAAGTCACGGAAGTACAGATTACAGGGGAAATATAGTTGACCTTTGGCCCAGACACTGAAATGCCCTCCCACTGTCATTGACTTGAGTCACGGCCCAATGAGGTGGCTCAAATGTCAAAATTAACACTAGTACCTAATTTTGCAATATTTCTCCTACAAAATTAGTAACAGTGTAAATACGAGAGCAAGCCGAATAGAGTCATTAGAGCCGTTTAAGCTGCGGTGATTCATGATATATTGTTAATCCTGTACTGCATTCATTTCATAATAGATTGCAAGCTGTAAATCCTCATATCTTTATGACCATGCAGTAAATTTCAAAAGTGCAGTTAGACTATCAAGGCGCCAGCTGGAATCGATCTGGATTCTTATTCAATGGATTCGATGCCTACTTTCAAAGTACAACACTGATAAAATGTATGGAAGCTCTGGAAACAATGATTTTTTCGATTCCGAAGATTGCGGAACTAATGCTTCCATAGAATGGAGTCGATAAGTGACTAATTAATAATTAATACAGCAGGGCTGAATTCCTTCCTTGTTCTGCATGAGGGACTCAGTTTCCCATAAACGCTGAAATGGGGTTCTTGGTCCTCCAAATCCTAAGCCTGCTCCTCTCCCTGGTTTCGGCCAATTCAAATCCCCCGGAAACGTTTCAACTAATTCTGGACAAAGTTTTCGAAATCATTGGACCCGACCATCTGGAAGCCTGCACGCTAGTTGGAATCACAATACACAGCAAAGGGCTCCACTTTTGGAGCCTAATTGAGCAGAGATTCAATGCTGGGCACAGGCATCCACAAATATTGCTTAATTTCAGAAGTTCAAGTTATCAGAAGAATCTTACGAAGTTCCGCCCAATGGAGTCCAAGCTTTCCGCTGCCTGTAGCATCGTATTCCACTTTCAAGAGCAGGAGGCCTGGAAAAATTTGGACCAGAATTTCGTAAGCTCTGTCCCGGGTGGAGTCTTCGGAAGCTACCATATAGCCTTCACTGAGCACCCAACAAGAGGCTACTTCAAACCTGACATGCCGCTCCCCTTGACTCAAATGCATCACTTTTTGCTGGTGAGCAGTCAGGAGATTGGGCCAAGCCCGCAAACTTTTGAAATCCTGACGCCCAACGTCTGGTTCAACGGGAGCGTGTCCCTGGCCAGCTTCCAGAACGGCTACTGGTACGCCGAGGCGATTGACCTATTCAGGTCAAAATGGTGGGACTACGGGGGAGGTCCCCTCATAGTGGCCACAACTCCCCAGATCAGTCCAGCGGATCTGGACAACTTTTTTGAGACTGGGATTCAGAAGAAGTATATCATTGGGAGTTCCTATGAGCTTACGCGCTACTTGAACACAACCCCGCGGATCCTGACCGTCTTTCCGGGCAACTACGGTCGGAAGGATCCCAAGACTGGAACCTGGGTAGGACTCATTGCGGAAGTGGCGAAGGGTAAGGCACACTTCACGGCCCCCCTGGCAATTTCAAGGGAGCGAACGGAAATTGTGTCCTATACCAAGATCTATGCCTTCGATCAGGTCATATTTCTGACTGGGCTCCCGGTTCAGGTCAGCCCTGGCGGGTCACTGACCTTCATTTTTGCGCCTTTTACGGGTTTGGTTTGGCTTGGGGCCGTTACTAGTTTAGGTTTAATTTGCGGGAGTCTCATGCTAAAGAAGAGGCTTGAAAGGGAGATTGCGGCTTCCAACGTGTTGAAAGAAGGAACTGCGGCTTCCAGTAAATTGGCAAGCGGAATAGCGCCTTCCAAGACATTGAAAGCAGGAAAGGTGGACTCAGACACATTGATAGGAGAGTTTGCAGCGCTCAATGAAAAACGAATTGAGGCTTCTAACGCATTGAGAAGAGAAATTGAGGCTTCAAACACAATGAAAAGAGGAATAATGTCACCTTTCGGGTCATTGGAAACACGACTTGCGGCTTCCAAGGGATTGGAAGAAGGATTTGCGACTTCCAAGGCATTGAAAGCAGGAATTCCGGCTTCCAAGGCATTTGAAACACGAACTGCGGCTTTGAAGCACGATCGAAGCATCTACTCCAATTATCTTAGCTTCTCAATTCTCAACACACTTCTAAGGCCAATTGTAGAGCAGTCTGCTGACACACCAAACCTGATTCGGAGAGTTCTCAAGGACTCCTTGAGTCGGTTCTTATTCGGGTCCTGGCTCCTTGCCCTGATCACTCTTAACGCGGGCTACAAGTCAAAGGTCATTTCGGTCCTGCTCTCTCCGCAAATGGTCTCCCCACCCAAAACGTTCCAGGACCTAATTGCTTCCAAGTACAGGATTGGGGCCGTCCTCTACAACGAGTCCTTCTACGGGGAGAGTTTCCGGCATTTAAACAACGAAATTGGACGCGGGATTGTTAGCCGTGCCAAGGGCTACAGTGACATTCGTTCCCCGGAAGTACGTAAAGGCATAATTACTGTCTGTTGGTATCAGAGTCAGCGCCATCTAAGCCCTGGAACTAATTGTGCTCTTTTTTCAGTGCTACGTGCTCTCGGAAAGGACGGAGCACGTCTGCATCGGAATGCTGGAGTTCACGCGAAACATTGCAAACTTGTTCATGACGGACAGTAATGGGCAGGTCCTGTACAAGGTTTCAACGGACGCCCTGTTCCCCTTTGGGGTCGGAACGGCGGTCTCGGCGGATTTCCCACACTTGTTAGGTACCCAGTAAATGTATCCGGGGGAATATTTAAACGATCACCAATTAATTCGAAATCTCACACTAATTAGAACAGATTTCCTCAACAAAGTTTGGAAGTATTTCAAAGAAGAGTATTTTAACTCTGTTCATTATTGTAAATTATAAATTGGTGAGGAAATCTTCTTTAATTGGTGACATATTTTGAATTAATTGGTGATGGTTTAAATGGCAGCTGTATATCTGTACGTATGGATTGCACTGTTGCATCAGCTTCGTTTGAAACCTTTTAACTCCTTCTAGAACCGTTCAATCGGCTTCTGGACCGCCTGGAGAGCCAAGGGATTCCCAGGTACTGGCTCTGGAAAGAGCAGGACTTGAATCGGGTCAAAGGTAGGCGGCTTTCGGGGAAGTTCAGGAAGCGGTCAGAGAACAAGGAGCGGACCAGTAGCGGTCAAGAGATCTCACAGCTGCTCGTAATCCTAATGGCGGGTCAGGCACTGGCCCTCTTCGTTTTCTGTACAGAGCTCATCGTCCATGCATTTCAAAGGCGTTATAAATAGTAAATACAGTATATACGAAAACACAACAATACTAGTAGCAATAAGTTGCCTGAGTAAATGGCTAAATAAATTTAAACGATCACCAATTAATTCAAAATCTCTCACCAACTACAGCAAATTACTTACCAGTCATTTGAGACTTATTATGAGCGGAGAGTATTTATTTTACAACAATTAACGGAATCAAAATGAGCTTATTTAAAATATTTCAAAATCTCGGTGAGGAGATCAGCTCTAATTGATGAGACATTTCGAATTAATTGGTAATCGTTTAACTATTCCTCTGAATAAATAAATACCCGTCAGTAGTCAAAAGATTCCCGGCTATAGTTATTAGTTATACTATAATGAGGCTATCTCTGAAAGAGGTCAAAAATTATTTAGCTGGTATTTTCTCGTTAACTAAATATCGAAAATCGAAAACCGACGGTGGCTCTTAATCCTGTTAAGATAAAGATCTGCTGTTTCATATAATCGGACAACTGACAAAAACATTATACAATTTGGCCACCAAATCATCGGCTTCCATATAAACTAAAGATGGCATCTTCCTTCGTGAACAAGAAAAGTCTGGATATGGAATCGATCCGAATTCATATTCATCTGCGTTGTTCTGCACTTTGGAAATCCATTCTTATGGTAAGTGCTCATCAGATATCAAATCTAAAATATGCTTAACCCTTCAAAACAAAGGTGTCTACCATTGAACTAATGTTTCAGCTTCGATAACCACTAAGTGCCTAATTAACTATTTATGCTGGGAGCCTTATATTAACGAGCGCGTACTTTGCAATTAGTTCAGTTTGAACCTGTAGCCTCGAAATGGCGGTCATCGTCCTCCTGGCCCTGCTTGCCCTAACTTCGACAAACTACGGTTCCCCAGAACCGTCTAAAATAATCCTTGATAAAGTTTTCGAAATAATTGATCCCGCCAGTTCCAAGCAATGCACGTTAGTCGGGATCACAACAGACGACACCGAAATCACCTTCTGGAGAGCAATTGAGGAGACCTTCGTCACTGGGACCCTTAATACTCGAATCATAATAAATTTCAAGGCAAAGGGCTATAATAGGAACCTAACGAACCTGAGTCCAATGAAGTCCCAACATTCCGAAGCCTGCAGCTTCGTCTTCCATTTCCAAGAGCGCGAACCCTGGGCGGATTTCCACCTAAACTTCGTTAAATCCCTTCCAGGCGGTATTTTCAGATCCTACCATTTAGCCTTCACTGAGCACCCAACGAGCGGCTACTTTCAGCATAACGTCCCGCTCCCCCTGACTCAAATGCACAACTTCCTTCTGGTAAGGAGCCAGGAGCCTCAAACTTTTGAAATCCTGACGCCCAACGTCTGGTTCAACGGGAGCCAGGCCCTGGCCAGCTACCAGAACGGATCCTGGTACGACGAGACCCTTGACCTCTTCAGGTCAAAGTGGCAGGATTACGGCGGAGGGCCCCTTACGGTGGCAACAACGCCTGACATCACGAAGCCCGAACTGGAAGCCATTCTGTCAACGGGCATCCACACGCGCTACGTGCTCGCCAACATGATCGAGCTCACGCGCTACGTTAATACAACTCCGCGCCTCCTCAACGTGTTTCCTGGGAACTATGGCCGGCAGGATGGGGCCGGGAACTGGGTGGGCCTCATTGCGGAAGTATGGAAAGGTAGGGCCCACTTTTCCTTCCCCGTGGCAATTTCCAGGGAGAGGACCCAAATCGTGAGCTATTCAAAGATATTTGCCCTCGATGGGGTCATCTTTGTTACTGGGCTCCCGGTACATGTTAATCCTGGCGGATCCTTGGCCTTCATTATCGCTCCGTTCACGGCACTGGTTTGGCTCGGGTGCATTGGAAGTTTCTGCTTACTCTGTGGCAGCCTTCTGTTGAAGAAGAGGTTGGAAGAAGGAATGGCGGCCTCAGAGTCATTGGAAGCCGGAATTGCGGCTTCAAAGGCAGGAATGGAAGGCAAAACTGCGGCTTCCAGAGCCGAATTGAAATGCGGAATTGCGGCTTCTAAGCCAGCACTAAATGGAGACACTGCGGTTTCGGAATCAGGGTTGAAAGGCAAAATTGCGGCTTCAACGGCTGGATTGGAAAGCAATTTTGCGGCTTCAAAGGCTGGATTCGAAGGCAAAACTGCGGCTTCCAGGGCAGAATTGAAAGGCAGAATTGCAGTTTCTAAACCAGCACAGAATGGAGACACTGCGGTTTCGGAAGAAGGCTTGAAAGGCAAAATTGCGGCTTCAAAGACTGGGTCCAATGGATTAATTACGGCTTTCAAGGCTAGAGGCTCAGTCTACTCCAAGTATCTTGGCTTATCAATCCTAAACTTACTCTTGAGACCAACTATAGAGCAGTCCGCTGACACGCCGAACCTGATCCGAAGAGTCTTAAAGGACTCGACAAGTCGATTCCTATTTGGGACCTGGCTCCTGGCCATCATTGTTCTTAACTCGGGGTACAAATCGAAGATCATTTCGGCCCTGCTCTCTCCACAGATGGCCTCCGCGCCAAAGACGTACCAGGAGCTGAGCCGGTCCAAGTACCGGATTGGGGCCGTCCTCTACAACGAGTCATTCTACGGGGAGAGCTTCCGGCACTTAAACAACGAGGTTGGGCGGGTCGTAGCCGAGCGGGCCAAGGGGTACAGTAACGTCTACGCGTCACGTGAGGTACCATTTACTAATTTACCAAATACACGGTTAGTACCTGCTGCAAAATAAGTTAGGATTGCTTACTTGTCTTCCGCAGTGCTTCGTGCTCTCTGAAACGACGGACCACGTCTGTATGGGAATGACGGCCATCCTAATTGTTCTTGCAAACTTGTTCATGACGGACAGCAATGGGCAGATCCAGTACAAGACTTCAACGGACGCTCTCTTCCCCTTTGGAGCCGGGACCGCGGTCCCGGCCCATTTTCCACACCTGTTGGGTAAAGATTGTACATATTTAATTTTTATACCACGGGAATTATATAATAATTGGTCTTATAGAACCGTTCAATCGGATGATGGGGCGTCTGGAGGACCAAGGCATCACAAAGTACTGGATAGAGAAGGAGCAGGACTTAAACCGGGTCAAGGGTCAAAGGCTAGCGGTCCGGTTTCGGAAACGGTCAGAAACTAAGAAGGGGAACAGGAGCGGTCAAGAGATCTCCCGGCTGCTCGTAGTCCTCTTGGCAGGTCATGTTCTGGCCCTTTGTGTTTTCCTATGCGAATGTATTGTTCACGTTGTCGTTAAAAGGTGTTATCGATAGCCACGAAGTATTCGAGCCTAGTAATAAAGTGTGTATGTAGAAATGTTGATGAATAAAGAAATCAAGTCAATGGTTGACCATTTTGGATATTTATATGTTATACCCCAACCCCGAAAACGGCAAGCGGGCGTCAAAACCGCAACAATAAGCCGAAATGACGACAATTCGAAATTTGAGTATAAAGTAACCTAACCTGAAGCTAATATAACCTAAACTACCTGATAGTATCATTAGATTTAGGTTAGGTTACATCAAAGTGTTCGGGTGAGAGCCCACAACTAGTTGTGGCTGTTTCGGTGTAGTATTGTGTAACTGATACATTGTACGACTATTTTATGAGACTAAGAGGTGGCAGTATATTGCAGACAGCCTGTTTACGCGTCAAATTCAAAACTCAAAGTAAGCCAAAAAAAAAAGTCTAATAGTTGTACCATCATTATTAACCATTTATTATTGAACTGCCAATAATTCCGTTTTAATAATAGCATGAGAAGGGGGTCAAGGTCATGTGTCGTACCCCTCTGTGGCTCAACGAAGGGAGACACTACTGGCGTATCATTCCATGAGTTCCCCGCCGACGAGCAGCTAACAACTTCATGGCTGGCCAATATTTTAAAAGAAATTCCGGGAAATGATCCTAACGTTGTTGACACGTATATTGCAGACGAACGGTAGGTCATAGAAAGGTCATAATTATGTCATTGGTCATCGATGGGATAAATAGAAGTAAATAGTTACTACTAAATTTTAATGTTCTATGTACTTATCACTGTTTTGTTAATTAATTTATTTTATTTCATATTTTTTACAGAACTTTCACGTCAGTCGTATGCAGTCTACACTTTGACCCCTCGGCATACAGAGAAGGTGGAAAGGTGCGGAGGCTTAAAAAAGGAGCCGTTCCTACCGTATTTCCACAGTTTATTGCTAACTGTCACCGTCCCCTGAGTTTGCCACGGAAAGCTAAGGCGAAGCCTGTCGCTATCGCCGTTCAAGCTCAATCATTAACCAAGTTAGCTGACGAACAAACACTACTGCTGCTGGGAGCTTCAACCTTGACCTTGCCTAGGCACTTGTACCCGGCGAAAAGGCTAAAATCTAAGAGTAAGCCCACAACTTTTAGAACTGCTAGTTTAAATTGGAATCCGGACTAGAGCAATGGACGCGATAGAGAGAGTAATATTTACTCACAAAGAAACAATATGTTGAGGATAAATTGATAAATTAAATATAAATCGGTGTAATCTCATTGAGCAAAAGTTACTCTGGCAGAGAGAAGAGAGAGAGCCAATGAGGCTTTGTGTGAGTGTAGCCAATGAGAACCTGGCTGCGAAACAGGCGGAAAATTCAAATACTAGTCAGCCGGTAGGAATAATTATTCATACTGTCCCTGTCTACGTTTACTAGATAATTAATTATCTAAACATTATTAGTAAACCATGTCCGGAGCTAAGTGTGTGCGTTGTAAGGATTACATCCCTCATCGTCTGTCACGATTTACGTTTCCACAAGACGCCCAACGCAAAGCGGAATGGGTTCGAAGGTTAGAGGTGGACACAAACGCCCTAACCCCAAACTCAAGAATATGTGAGTCACATTTTGCAGCCAGTCAGTTCAGTAATCGACAGAAGACGCACCTCAAGAAAACGGCACTTCCAATTGATTACCACATTCCAACTACTACAGATAATGCCAGAGATGTGACCCCCGTACCCATACCCGTAACCCTTACTGTGTCATGGTCATCCGGATCAAGAACAATAACAATGAGCTCGAGCTCCGGGGCAGCGCCAGCCGTTCCACTTTCACTGTCTAAGGTTTTTTCGGAAGCCACAACCACTCGAACAGTAGCCGGGCTCGGGAACAAATGTGTCTGTTGCAAAAACTACGGGAATAATCTCTCAATGTTTACGTTTCCAAATGACAGGGGACGGAAGGCAGAGTGGTGCCGAAGGTTAGAGGTGGCCCCAGAGGCTCTAACTCATACTTCAAGGATATGTGAGTCACATTTTGCAGCGAACCAGTTCAGGAATAGACAGAAGACACGACTCAAGTCAAATGCGGTTCCGATTGATCCCCGAATTCCAGTAGAAGCACCTACTAGTGTCGACATTCTAATTCCTATAAAGATTGTGTCCGCAGTCTCCATGCCCTTGAGCTCAAGTTCAGGTGTTACAGCGGGACGGAGAACAATAGTTGGAGCAAGATGTTCGCGCTGTACGTATTACAGCCCTCGCCTCTCAATGTTTAGGTTTCCGAACGACGCTCAACGGAGAGCGGACTGGTGCCGCAGGTTAGAGTTGGATCCCAATGTCGTCAGTCAAAAATCAAGAATATGTGAATTACATTTTACATGGAACCAGTTCAGTAATCGACAGAAGACGAAACTCAAGAAAACGGCCCTTCCGACCAAGGCTATTATCACATCTCAAAGAAGCTTAATTTCCGAACTGTGTACTGAGTCCCCTGTGCCCATGTCATCGACTCCAGGAGGTCATCTGAATGAGTGCAACCCAAGTAAGGCTTTGTGGCACAGTCCTAAAATAATTTACTTTTAGTTTTATTAGTTAAGAAGTTAAATCTACTTTTTAGTAATTTCAATTTCATGTCACTTGTCACTGTACTCCGTTGCTTTATTTCTAGCGACAAATTCCCGCGTTTTTTGAAAGCTATTGTTTACACTCAATAATTATTTTTTCTGGACAAAAACAAAAAATGCATAAAGCATGCCTAAAAAAATTGAGTCTAAAGTAGAAGAGATAGTCATAGACCTTTCCAGGTCCGGCCTTTCCCAAAGGTCAATAGTTGAGCGGCTAAAGGGAGACAGTATTATTATTTCTCTGACCGCAGTTCACAATATAGTCCGAAACAATGGGAAGCGACGGAGAGCAAAGTTACGTGGCCTCCCGACACCCCGAAAACTTCATCCGTACAAAGTAGTGACTGTAGATCTTCTCGAGAAAGTTGACCTCTTGGCCTCAGGTGGGTCAAGTACTAGAGAGATTTCCCGGATAGTCAAAGTGTCCACGACCACTGTGCACCGTATCATTAAACGACTAGGTATATTTAAATGTCGAAAATGAAAATATGAACAACGGTTGGGTGTCCAGAAAACTTTGAATTTTAAGTACAAAGATGCATATACTTAACTCTACCACGTACTAAACTGTGCACATTTAACGTGTTTATATTTTTACAGGTTCGGGCGCAGGTGCGGACACGGACAACTCAAGTAGTCAGGAGCTAAATTCAAATCATTCCTTGGTTACCACATGTCCTGATTTTGAGTCTGCCATTGACCTTGATACAGAGACTTCGAGTCCAGCAACGATAGGTAAATGTTGTGGGACTAATGCTGATTCACATATGATTTATGTCAATCGTATATGTGTAGATTTTGATTTAACTATGAACTACACTTCCCTACGTTGCAACTAGCTAATTTCAACTACTATTTGCTATTCACAGTGCCGGACCCGACAGCCGTAAAGCTTGAATGTGAAGGGTTTTCGGACGGTTACAATACCGAGCCGTCTCTGCCCTTTGACCCTGCACCTTTGCAGCGTAGTTCTACAGAGCAAATTGACGGGATCGTAATAAAAGAAGAGCCGGGCGAGATTTTAGGCCTCCCAGTGCTCGTTGGATTATATGACCCTGAAGTTGAGGTTAAGGAGGAACCGGGCTGCTGGTCGGACTTTGAGACGACCGAAGTATTTCCCTCTTGTGACAGCTGACGTGCAAGTGCATGCATCTTTTCTTGTGTCTAACAACTTAATACAAACGCTCAGTGTTTTAAGAAGACTAGTTAAAAGTTAAATCTCCAAAATATAATACTATGGTCAGTGCTTGTGCAGTTGCGGATTGCCCGAATACAACCCGGCTGACAAAAGTACTTAATCCTGACCTAATATTTCATGCGTTCCCTATAAAAAATCATTCACTGTGCAAAGTTTGGGAATACCAGTGTAGGCGTGCCATCAAAATTGACACTAAGAGCGCCAGAATATGCTCGAGTCACTTTAGCAGGGATTCCTATTTACGAGACCTACGAGGGGAACTCCTAAATATTCCATTGAGAAGAAGATTGAAGCCGTGTGCAGTGCCTACTATATTCAAAGGCCGGAAGGACGCAAACGCAAGGGTTAAACTTATTACGAGAAAGGAAAGGCTCGACGAAAGAATTCTGCACCGTGACATTAAGTCAGGTACGAATTTCCTTATATATTTTTGCGTCAATAATAACGACTCAAGTGATATGGATTTGATAGCAAGACTATTTGTATTTTTAGAACCAATAACCGTTAAGACTGAGGCTGAAGAGGTTCTTCAGTGCCACAAGACCGAGCCCTGCCTTCCCTTTGACCCTCAAGTCGTAGTAAAAGAAGAGCCGGACGAGATTTTAGGCCTTCCAGCCCCTGATGAATTACTATATGACATGGAAGTTCCGGTTAAGGAAGAACTGTGCTGCTGGACGGAGATTGAGACGACCGAAGTATTTTCCTCCTGTGCCGGGAAGAGCTGACATCCGTGACACGGAACGCGTAACTTTGTCTTTGCTGTCTTACGAAAACTATGTATTTAAACTTTAAACCCACCTCAATTGACTGTTCATTTTCAGCGCGCTAGTATACAGGTAACTGTGTGAACGTAAAGCCCGTGGTAACAGTGTTGTTGGCTGTAGCTAGGTACCGACTGAAATAAATACCTGATTGAGTAGACACCCGTTGTCGTTATTTTCTGAACTCACCTATGTCTGCTAAATAGGTACTCAGATAGGGCCTACTTTTTTCGATAAATTCCAGTCCACCGTGTACAGAATCTAATGAAATCAATGAGTCACACAGCACTCACCAAAGTCAGGTAACTTCAGTTTTTGCCTTGGCTGCGCAAGTGAATGTTTGGTCCAAGCCTGGATTTGGTATACTAATTATTTCTTCTATTTTGTGTACATTCATTGTTTCAAGAAATACTGTAGGAACTCACCATTGTGTCGCAATGTCAATACTACGACCTTAAACATTATTTGACATGTGACAAATGGAGAAAGTCAACAAAAAAACGGTTATATATGTACATAGTAGTACATACATTCATCCTGGAACTCACGTTTTCCAGCCGGGCGTATGTACTACGTACTCTGTAATTACTTTTCTCCGGTTTCTTTCCAGTCCGGCTCATAATTCATAAGTTATGGAATAGTTGGGAAAATTCTATACCTCCCCGACGTACTAAGAACAAAGAGTGTCACTTTTATCATTAATCAGCAGTCATATAATGTCATGTTACGAAACTATATGGGAAATACAATAATTGAATTTTATATTGGATCGTACAGTCTTGGATTTGACTGACACTGATCACGTGACGTAAAACATGTGACTTTTGTAACCTATATGGTAGCATCCGCAAACCTACGTGTTAAACCGGCGTTAAATTTATGTATTAGAGTGCCAAAGTGCTTCAAGGTTACAGAGCGGAATAAATTGCATAGTAGCATGTTTCACTTTAGCTCCGAATTACGACGTTGGGAATCTCAGCACTATGAAATCCCAGTCTGGCCCAATAACATTAGCATTTCCACAGCTTCTTATGTTGGCAGGTAGAAATCACAGCCTGGGCATATAATGCAAAGATAACATTTTGCTAATATTTGGGTCAGGTGCCCAGAGTTCCCAAGGCTACGAGTTCTGGACCAGCAGGACCCGCGGATCCGGAGCTGACCTATTTCCGCCCACCCCGTATTGATCCGTATGGCTCAGTAGGCCTAATTTGGTCCTACTGCCTAGGCAATTTTCCCACCTACTTAATATTCATGATTTTCTTCCTTTGTGTTTGTGCAAATAAGTCTGGTCCTTCTTTGGAGAATGATGAATGGTGGGCTCTGTGTTCTAGACGGTTCCAAAATTGCAGGCGAGAGCTAGAGGCATGCGGCGCGTGCCGTATTATCGCTCAATTAAGGAAGGGCATTAGGTTTTATAGCATTATAGGATTATTATTACTACGCTGTATAATATACTGCAGCATGCGATCCGTGAATATAAGGGACATTCGGAACCTTCGGTTTAAGTATATATTTTGGTAGAATCTTAGGATTTCGGGCAAGAATATGATATCACCTAATGAGACAATAGTGCTCAGGACCAGTTCTTTGGTACAATATTTGCCAGGATCGGTTCTGTTGTACCTTTTTGGTAGAATATAGTACCATGATCGATTTTTAGTACAATACTGAATTGACCGATCGGGGTTTGTATTATACAATAGCGTTTGCAAGGGACAATAGTGTCCAGATATGGTTTGTACATGTGAATATGAGACGAGAGTGCACGGATCAGGTTTGTATTTGTAAGGGACAATAGTGGAAGATTGCGTCTTTAAATGACATTCGTAATTCGTAAACGGATCTCTTTTTTCGTGACAATAGTGTCGGATCGGGTTTGTATTTGAAATTAGTGACCGGATCGGGTATGGACAGGCAACTACTTAGTACCAGATCCGGGTTTTTTTGGATCAATAGTGACAGATTCGGTTTTCAAGGGACATTAGTGCCCGGGTCGGGTTTTTATGCGACAATAGTGCCCGAATCGATGTTTTATGGAACAATAGTGCCTGGGTCAGGTACGGATGGGACAATAGTGCTAAAAGCGGGTTGGTTTGGGACAAGAGTGCTGGATCGCAGTTGTTTGGGAAAAAAAGGTCCTGGGTCGGGTATGTTGGTGACAATAGTTCTCAAATTGTTGTTTTGTGGTACAATAGTGCCAGGATCGGGTTTGTATGGAGCAGCAGTGCGGGGTCGAGGTTGTATGGGACAATAGTGCCCTAATCGGAGTTTTATGGGAGAATTGGGGTGGGTCTAGGTTGTATGGCACAATAGTGCCAGTTCCGGGTTTTTTTTTCGGACAATAGTGCTCGGATCGGGTTGTTATGGGACAAAATTGCTGGATCTAATTTGTATGGGATAAAGATTTTGGGTCGGGTATGTATGGGACAATAGTGCTCGAATTGGAGTTTTCTGGTACAATAGTGCCAGGATTGGGTTTGCGTAGAACAATAGTGCATTATCCAACTCTATAATTCGATAGTTGTGCACTAAAGCTCAACTGATATTATTGTGTGATATTATTTTGCATACAAGAAAGGATACGGAACTCTATGAACCTACCCCGTGGCCGCTGGTAGCCCTCCTAAATTATAATGAGAGGGCTCAAATTCGCCTATTATTCTTCTGGCTCAATCTCTCAGATTATACGCCCATTACGTATGGATAATGATGCAATATTATACCACCAATCTCCCAAATTGCATTGCATGGTTCCCTTTAGAAAGCCCGTTATATTTTTTTTTATCAAATAACCCGGAGAGGGATCCCAGAAATCTCTATAACCTAATTCCGCCCATAAGGCCGGGGCCCTTTATGGGAACTGAAAGCCCGACCTTCGGATTAGGATTCTAGTAGAATGTCTTCTCCCATTCCATTCACATTGGCAAGCATCTGTGACAGAGGAGTCGCAACAACGCACTTTGGGCCAGAATCCATAATATTCATAATTCATTATTTCCTTTGACAAAGTTCTTGGCTAAGGTCCGCCGGTCAGCATTAGTTCCTTCAAGGGTATTGCCGAATCACGTGTTCTAAAGCTTTCTCTATAGTTTCGGCGTCGTCATGAATCATGCCGGACTTCGCTGAGTTTACTCATATACTTTAGTACTGAATTGCGCCGGAAATATTGACTGTACGGCTGGGGAAGGGTTCCCCCCTTTATAGGGCGGGTTTTCTGGGTTGGCGTCACCTCGCTTCTCTGAGTGGGCTCCATATTTAATTATTCTTGAGGCCATTTTAGTAATGATTAAAGATATAATACATAATATATGGAATATAATAATTCTTTAGCTAGAATTATTATTTTTTTCCTGGAATTATATATTTTTTTTTGCAAGAACTATACGACTTTGTGTTTGTGTGGGATCCCGTAGGGAAAATCTTAGACACTTCCCGCCCCCATCTAAATATTACATAAGGATTGCGGAAGTTCTTTCCCTGGCTTTCCACTACTTTCACCATAAAAGCTGGATGCACTATGTATTATGTACCTACGACATAAATATGTATTAGACGCATCAACGCTTCAGTATGATATTACTAATTC
This sequence comes from Hypogastrura burkilli, assembly GCA_034696285.1. Lineage (NCBI taxonomy): Eukaryota > Metazoa > Arthropoda > Collembola > Poduromorpha > Hypogastruridae > Hypogastrura > Hypogastrura burkilli. The sequence continues at coordinate 13,234 of JAQFZY010000041.1, read as the reverse complement.
AGTCCACTACGAACATTATGTATATAGAAATCGTCTTAGAATATGCATTAATCCTCCCACCTGTTATACTGGAGCTATTGCCAATTCTTGTTAAGGTAGGTTCGGGATATTATAAATATTCGGATTATAAATATTCGGATGATACATACTAGGATGAGCTCCGTGCATCAAAAAATCATTATTAAAATCACAAAGCCGTAATTCACTTTTCCGCCTGGCTCGCGTGACCCAACCACGTCCATATCTGTATAGAAGTAATGATAAATGATAGGGAGGGTGGAACGGTGGAAGAGGAACGGCGTCATTAATTCCGCCCATGCTGCCCATACTGTCGTGGCACCAAGGAGCACTTTCCATATACATACAGCCGGATCCCATAAGGGCCTCCTAATGTGTGATAATAACATGCGGGGAATGGCTTCAGCTTCTGGAACCTTTATATCTCCCCGAATTTCGGATTGTAAACATGTGTGGTCTTTGCTAGGCATTATGGCCTCTATGTTACAGCTAGAGTTAGCTTATTGGGATTGGCACCGTGCGGATTCGGGGTTATATTCTTTTTTGCACTATTTGCCATATTTATATTTTTTGCACTTTCCTAGGCCAGCCTACAAAGGTTTGGGAAGCATGGCGAAAAGAAAGCTTGAAGAAAAATGGAAAAAGTTGCTAATAATTGTAATAATTCCTAATGGCCGGATCATCCCTAACATAGAGGCCTAACTACGCTTCTACCCGACTCGGACCCAATTTTTGTAAACTCTAGAATAGAGGAAAGAAGTCTTTTGTTGGCGCGGGCGTAGGAGCTTGTGGTTGAGACTTGAGAACCCGGACCCGGGACACGGGACCTGGGCTGGCTTTCTAGACTACCCGGGCCGCCTAGCCACTCCGGCCCATTCCGCAACCAAGTTCAAGGGAAGGAAAAGCAGCTCCCGTGCAATTAGATACAATAGGCAGCCGGATTTCTGCGCAGTAGGCCGTCGAAGGTCCCGAAACCAGGGCCGAGATACACGGGAACGACCTCAACTTCTTGGGCGGGTTTCCTCCTTCGAGGAATCCAAAGGAAATAAATAGAGAGACTTCATTCAGGGTTCACCTGAGGTCACCGCCGTCAAAATTGCGGGGAGAATGTCCATGTCCATGGACGCCCGGCGGATCAGCGTCTCGAGCGGCCGGAAGGAGCTGAGCGTCAGTGCTAAGATACTCAGAAGGATCAGCTCCTGTGGTCGGACGTCGAAGGCTAATGGTGTCAATCAAATTGCGGTGGTGGATATTGTAAGTCTTTGAATTTTTGGTTAAGGTCAGGTTAGGTTATGGTAAATATTTTGGTTATTTTAGGGTAGTGTTTATTGTTTAGGGCGGGTTTAGGGAAGTTTAGGTCAGGTTAGCGTTATAATTTAGAGTATGAGTTAGGTTAGGTCCGGTTACAGTGCTGAAGCTGGTATAGGTTATGTTAGGTTACAGTGTTGAATCTAGTTTAGGTTAGGTTATGGTTAATATTTAGGCTATTTTAGGTTAGCGTTTCAATATCGAATATGAGTTAGGTTAGGCTTGGTTACAGTGCTGAAGCTGGTTTAGATTAGGTTAGGTTACAGTGCTGAAGCTGGTTTAGGTTAGGTTACAGTTCTGAAGCTGGTTTAGATCAGGTTAGGTTACAGTTCTGAAGCTGGTTTAGATTAGGTTAGGTTACAGTTCTGAAGCTGGTTTAGGTTAGGTTGGGTTACAGTGCTGAAGCTGGTTTAGGTTAGGTTTGGTTACAGTGCTGAAGCTGGTTTAGATTAGGTTAGGTTACACTGCTGAAGCTGGCTTAGGTTAGCTTAGGTTACAGTGCTTAAGCTGGCTAGGTTACGGTACAGTGCTAAAGCTGACTTACGTTAGGTTAAAGGTTACATTACTGAGGGTGATTTAGGTTAGGTTAGGTTACATTACTGAGGATGATTTAGGTTAGGTTAGGTTACGGTTACAGTGCTGAAGCTGGTTTAGGTTAGGATAGGGTTACAGTGATGAAGCTGGGTTAGGTTAGCGTTACAGTGCTGAAGCTGGGTTAGGTTAGCTTAGGTTACATTGCTGAAGTTGAACTAGGCAAGGTTTATGTAGAGTCCGAGTTGAGTGTTGACTGTTGAGTCACAGCTAGGTTAGGTTACAGTTTAGAGTATAAGTTAAGTTCGTTTAGGTTACAGTGTAGAGTGTAAGTTAGGTTAGTTTAGGTTAAAGTGTTGAGTCCGAGTAAGGTTAGGAGGTTACAGTGCTGTAACTTTTACGAAATGTGACCTTACTTGGGCGGGGCTCAAGGCATCCTGTACCTTGCTGAATTTCATTTAGCATCCATGAGAGTCGGCCTTTTATCACGAAGCTCTATACATACTGATATCGAGCCTGGATCTTATTTAGTAAAAGCAGCAACGGCTGTGAAAGGCTCATAAAATCGGTTTTATGTCATGGGTCATGGGATGGAAATAAGATGGACGGGATAATACTGTTTCTGTACCTACAGTATGGTAAACTCCGTTCCTTTCCCTAGAATTGACACCTTGCTGTATAATGTATAGGTAGGTGGGAAAGAAAAAACGGAAACCTGATAGGAATCACAATATATTTCCAAAAGCACGTCTAGTAGATAGATACATAGCGAATCAAATTGAGCGAGACAGTAAATAATGGAGTCGTATATTGGAAATTGAAATTGGGAATCCATATAAAGGCTTTACCTGTTTGTCGTATATTTGTGATATTTACCATTTTCTAAATTGTTTTGAACCCACTGTATCCGCCATATTTCTCTTTCAGACGTAATCGCATAAAGGCAAGCGGAAAATTTTCGTAAGGCTTCCCCGTAAATAGCAGGCGTGCTGGCTAAATCCTGTAAATCAACCTAATAGGCGAGGAATTGTAATATTACATAATTCGTGAGCTCTAGATGCATTTGTATGCCAGTAGTACCAACGGAATCCTTTCAATGTGAAAGCCCAAATTCCAAAATTGCATGCTTTTGGCTGACAATTTAATAACATTATTCTCCTGACAGCTTCTGCGAACAAGCCCTCGGAGTAGTTCATAATTCATCCTTCCATTTTTAATATAGGCCTATTTATGGCCCCGCGTTTGGCGGCATAAATAATAACAGCATTGTGCAATACTGACTGTCCAACATTCTGTTCGCAATATTTTTGCAACATTACTCTCACTTTTATATTTTGTAGAGGGGAAGGGAAAGCTCAGGGAGAGCATTTAGGCCCAACCAGGGTTTCCATTTTCCGTCCCATGGTATTTATCACCCTGGTAAAAATTGTATCCCCATCGCAAAACTTATATTTATCACCCTGCCAACAATTGTATCACCCATTACCATGATTAACCTTATATTCATCACCCTGCCAAAATTTGATATTTATCTCACTGGTAAAAACTGATATTTATCACCGAGATAAATCTGATATATATTATTTTGGTTCCGAGGGCTAGGTGATACAATGATTAAACGAATACAAATATTTTGAGTCAATAATTTCAATACGGTATGTTCTAATAAGACCATGGTTGAGTTTAAATGTTAGCCCATCTCAGCCATTTGTATCATTGTTTCCATTTATCATATGTATCCATTGAAAGTGTTTCAGAAATGGAAACACTGGGTAAAAATAAACCTATTTTGATACGCACCTATAGTGGGCTCCATTAGAGCTTTTGGAAGCCTTCCAAATTTTTTCCGAGGGCCAAGTCAGGTTCTATACAAAGGGCTGTAAGGCTAACGGATCCCGACATAATGCGTGCTAAAAGTGAAGGCCTGAAGGCTGTAGATAAGCTCCTAGCGTGCCAGCGTGATGGGAATTACTTAGCAGGGACGTTTTCAGTTCGAATTTTTCAATGCTTGACTTGAAAGGGCCTTGGGTTTCTTTGCAGCTCATTTCCCTGACACTTATTGGAGTCTCAAAGTCAATCCACGACCTCCTCTTTGACATCAAGAACAAGGAGGAGGACTATGACGACGGGGAGCCGACGGGGGCACCCTCGACGGGCCTCGGGGCCCCTGGGACGGCCCTGGACGAGAACAACGTTACTCAGCATACGACGGCGGGTAATTCCTTTATTGGACTAGACGTATAGGGAAGTTGTGTATAATTTTCCGGAAAATCATATTAAAACCAGAAAGTTCTAGGCTGAGACTAATTCCAATTCCTGTACTACTTCTTTTCTGAGTAGGGACGCTCCGAGAGACCGCCATTTACGTCCTCTTTGGGTCCATAATGTTTTTCCAGGCAGTCCAACTTCTTCTCGGATTCGTGCTCCTCCGGGGCTCTGTCAAGGTAAGAGGAGTCTCCGGATCTTGTAATGAATAATTCCGCGGCACTAACTTTTAATCCGTCATTACTATTGAGAATCATGCATGTTTCCCCGACCTGCCTCCTCCATTAATAAACCAAGGACTATAGTAGAGGCTTAGGTTCCGAGCACAAAGAGCCTTTGAGAGCTTAATGAGGAGCCCCCGCGCGCCCACACGGAACCAATACATACAAAATTCAAAATGCGCTGCTGCGTATGTACAGGGGGTGTCCGGGAAGTTATGATCCCTTCCATGCTGTTAGACAGTTGCGCCGACAAGGTTAGTTACAGGGTAAGGCTTACGGCCAATGGCACATGCGCAGGGGTCCTTATGGGCTACAATACAGAGGCTGTTCGGGAAATCACGAACCGTGCGATTGATACAGAAAGGACCGTCTAGTGACTCAGGCTAATTCAGTATATCGTTACGAAATAGACTTCGAAACTCTGCGCATGTGCTACAATACAAGGGGTGCCCGAGAAATTGCCAGACATTTCATTCTATTCTGGCCTGTGACTTTATAAAAATATTATAATGTAAACTAAGACTCGCCAAATAACAAAATTGGCACAGCACTTCCATTCTGTGCTCATTGCCAATATTTGTTACGACCCTTTTAGTATCTTTATCTGGAATTGCTTTTGGCACATATGTATATCGTATGCCGATGAGATGTCCTGTTGGAAAAACCTTCAAAATGCAATCTAATTACGAATGTCTCCTTTAGCATTGATATCGAACCTACTGATACTGATCGGAACCTCTTTGAAAGAAACACATGCTTATAATTGGCACAGCCCACTCGTGTTTACGTTTATTTTTTGAATGGCGTGTGGATATAAAATATCCTATTCCTATAACACTATACTTAGTACTAAATATAACTGTCAACTGCAGGACCTGTATGGTAACTTTAAGAACAACCCTTGTATATGTAAGCTTTTCAATGTTTCTCATGCCTTTGAGTACCTGGCCGGAATTAAATTTCCCAAAGGGGAACCTTTCGAATTTGAAGCAGGAGGCTCCTGGAGGCCAATGCAAATTCGGAGCCTGAACCTGAATACAAGATGTATTAAAGCCTTATATCTTCAGTCCGCAGATCCCGATGCTCTAATTGGGTTTTAAATAGTAAGGGCCACTTAGGCACAGACAAGGGCTGGGTACTAAAACTGAAGTGTCTGTATAAGTCGTAGTTCTGTACTTCGTGATGGAACTTGGAGCCAGGCCTCCACTGTCCCTGTTTTGCATGAATTCACAGGCCCCTGGAATACAATACAATTTCTTTTTATAGGCCCGGATCAAAGTTCTGGGAGGTATGGGCTTACAGATCTCAGCAGCCCCAGTTTCCGCTACATTTAATTTGGCATTCCTTGTAAGCTGCAGACTGTAGATTCAGAGGGAGGATTGAACTCGAGTGTTATAGCTTAGTGTTAGTGTTTCCTTCCAGACCCCTCAGCCTGAATTACATTTACCAAACTGAAGGTGAACCTATTTCCAGACAATAAATATTTATATTTATGAGCTGGAGGCCTGTGGTCCAGAATCCAGAACCGGTAAATGCTTTTTGAAAGGTGTGTTTATTTGTATGAGGTTGAGGGGGAGATCTGCTTTCTGTTATACGAAAACTGTAGCCAGACTTTGGGGCCAAAATTACATGGAAGGAAGACGGGTAGTTCCGAGTCTATGACCTTTGAGGATTAATGGGCCGGGCGTCCTGAGCCACGGTTCTATGGAAGTTAAGGAACCCCTTGTACCTTGTATGTTTGATATCAGATCTATACGGTTACGTATTTATATGTACAATAGCATGGAGTCAGGGAACGGAAAAGGTTAACGTTTTATAGGCGAGTTAATTGCATTGCGTTTGCTTCCGCCTTCCAAATGTACGCATCTTCCCCTAAAATTCGTGAACCTGCAAAATGCCTGTACATACGAAAGCTGTATACAGTCATGTAGTTGTGTTCATGCTGAGCGCAGGCACATTTTGCTTGCTATCTTGATAATTTAATTGGGCGTTTTAACAACTTGCCTAAAAGTATAATAATAAATTGGCGTAAATGTCATCATGTCACCAATTGTCAGACCTCTTACGCAAAAAAAGAGAAAAAAAATTAGAAATTTTTCACTCAAAATAAGAAACCAAACCCCACACTTCATGAACAACTCTTTCGGCGACCAAACACTTAAATCTAAAAAAAAAATCCGAACATGTGGCTTGAAAATAATTTTGGCATAAAATATTAAATATCAAGTGAAAGTCAAATCTCTCACTCGAAAATACTTTTAGTCACCAAAAATTTAAAACTCCTACTGCGAAATACTTTCGTCACTAAAACTTTAAATGTTTCACTAAAAAGATACCCATCTCATCAAAAATGTAAATCTATCACTAGATAATACTGTGGTCAGCGACAACTTTTATCTCACCAAAAATGTTAATCTATCACTGGAAAGCACCTTCGTCACCGACAATTTATACCCCTTACTAGATAATACCTTCGTCACCTAACATTTAAACCTCTCACTAGAAAATATCTTCGTCACCAAAGATGTAAATCTCTCGCTAGTTAATACCTTCAACCCAAAAAATTTAAATCTCTCACTAACAAAAGGCTTCGTCACCAAAAATGTAAATCTCTCAAAATACTCATTTCAATGCTCAAGGTAAAGTCAAATCTCCAAATAGAAAATACATGATTTACCAGACGATTATCTCAAGAAAAAAAGTAAAGTCTCACTAAAAACTGCATTCATCACCAAAAAGTTCAATCTCAAGAGAAAGTAGAATTTCTCCCTTAAAACTCCGTCAAACCAAACAAACATGAGCCTGTTGTGGCTGAAAGTACCTATTTTTGGGTGATCTGTCTGACTTTCTTGGTCAATGTTACATAGTGATCACGTTCTGAATTTACTGATTTCCAGTAAAATATATCCTCGTTTTGACTTCTTCTCATGCCTGTATTTTAATTCTGCTTTCCAGCGATACAGTGTCCACTGTTGGGTCTGGTTCATCGGACAAATCCACCTCCTCATCCTCCTGGTCTGTCTCTTCGCGTTCTTCGCCACGGTGATCCCGACAAAGATTGCCACCTGGTACACGAGCCTGGTCTTCATTGCCAGCTGTCTCTACAAGATCTACTGCATCTACGTCGTGAAGACCTTCATGGTGGAGCTGCGGCGGAAGGAAGTGCGGAAGGCCTCGAACTCGGGCCCACCCTTGATCCCCGTAGCAACGGGGAATGATGAGGAGCAGGCCAGCCCGCTCGAGGACAACTGAGCTCACAGAGAAATAATGGAAACACAAAACAACTAACGAATCTTCTTGAAATTAGCCTAAGTCTTGCTATACTACATACAATCTACATACTATGATGCTATATAGTCGTGTCACTTTGCTTGCCCATATGTAATTGAGCAAGGAAATTGAAAGGCGGCTTTAGGCTGAATTTAGCCATCCAGTTCCATTGCTTCTTCATATTAAATTAAGTTATAATTTAATATATTTCTACTATTTGATTCCTTTAAATGTAAACCAAGTAAGTTATATAGTGCAGTTGATATTGCGCATTTTCCTTGTCCAACTTCCCACCATTAGCAACCTGCAGGGAGAACCGCGCATGCCGTTGCACATGCAACATTTTTCCTGAAGACATAAAGCCATGCAGTAGTGTGGCCAATGCGGCATGTGTAAAGTTTACTACATGCCAATTTTTCTGTGTAAAATTGAAGCAGTACTGTGGTGTGTGAAACGCGGCATGTCCGATTCTCGCAGTATATAGCGAATTATGGGAACTAGGGTTAAGTTCAATTGTACGTTTGCAATGTTTAATCATATTATTTTACTTATATTTAATCATGACCAAAAATATAGACTTTAGTCCAAAACAATGCTAATCTGGATGTTAATTGGGTATGAATCTATATATACTGTTTGACCGTTAGCATATTCTGTTTTTGGGGTCAAAGTCTATATATTTGGGCAGCACTAAACTACAAAGTCTAAAGCTAGCTATAATTTTAGTAGGTTCTAGAATAAGATATTTGTTTATGTAAGAATATGTCTTAAACTGTAAGAATAATTCTGTAGGAAGTATACATATTATGCCAACTTATTTCCTTTCCATTGCCTTCATCTGCTGCTCTTGAAATGCTGAAATGGCGTAACTGCGTAAAGCGGGTTGGCTCAAAGCCATCAAGCCCCGTATTATCATCTGTCCGTACTTACTTACACAACTCTAGTGCATTTACTTGGAAGGACGGAAAATAGATACTTTGCATAATATTCTGATGTCTAGTTTAGCGGAAGAGTCCTTAAGATGTGCTGTCTGGCTAGGTACTGTTGTTAGTACAAGGATAGGATGGGAAGTGACTTATCTCAAAACACAATTTTTGAAGACGTACCTTAACTTTCGGTCTATTTCACATAATATGACTATAAACTATAAATTATGGGAACTGTGCAAATATACAGCTAGATATTTCAGAATAATATTATATGCGCTCTAAAGCTGTAGCTGGCTAGTCCCGATTCTTAATATTATGCAGGACAACGTTGACAAGCTGTACCTACTTGTAGGTACGTCTATTGTATGAATGCATTGGACGAAAGGAATAATGCTTGCAGTGCAGAGTTCTAAAATTGCCCGACCTTCCAGCGCACTGGATTACTGTTCATGAATGGGGGCTCTGGCTGGGTCAAAGGGCATTCTGAATTACTCACAGACATAATCAATTTGAGCTCTTGGAAATATGCAGGCAGACGGGTACTACAATAGGATCTACGTTTTAGCCAGTAATAATATTCACGACGTTTTAGAATTGCAATTTACGCATATTTTACTAGTTTTTAAATTAAATTCGTTTACTTAAGTTAAAAAATGTACCGTAGCTTTTATATAATATATTGTATGAATAGGGAAGAATTATCGAGTTCGTCGTTGGTTGGTTCCTAGGTTTACTTTGTCATGATTTGATTGGTCGCTTCCCTTGTAAAAGTTAACTATGTCTTCATAAGCTACAAAGCTGGATATTGGATTGGCTTCTGGGTGCTAAGCTTAGAGTATAAATTAATATAGTAGACTTCCAGTTTGTCTTGCATTATTTAGCTCCTACAATTACTATTGTAATATTATTTACATCAAGGTTGATGTTGATTAGAATTAAAATTATATAATAAAAGCTTTCTCAAAATATTGCAGCCTGTTGCTGTGTTTTTGTGTCCCACCTTTGTCTGTTCACATTGTTAGAAATTTACGATTACTCTGCTCTAGGCTATATTAGTAATAATAATTAGAGAAAGCTCCTTATCCACATAATTACCAATTATTCCGGATTAATCGTTAGAAATTTCTTTGGATTTCACGGATTTAGAGAGCTAGTTTCTGGTAGAAATTTAAATAGAAATCCGGATCAAGGCAAAGGTACCTACCGACTATTAAAAAAATTAACGGCTTCTTCGCCTTCAATTCCTTCCGAAAAGGAATCTTTTCAAAAAGCGGCCAGCCTATAAATATAAAGTTCGGCCTGTTGTGCTCAACACTGCTTCATAGTCAGTTTGAGTCGGTAGCCGCCATGCAGTCTAGCCAAGCTGTCCTCGTCATTCTCTGTCAAGTCCTGGTCCTCTCTCAGTGTAAGCTCAAACTAAGCAATACGAAAGGATGTCGCATAAAGTACCCATCAAAACCCCCTCAGATGGATTTTGTTCAAACTTGCTATACTTGTAGATCTCAGGATTCGGAACAATGTTTAAATGAACCTCAAAGCTCTTAGCCTCTATGAGTCACTGAAATGTCACATTCGTTCAAAAAAAGAATCGCCTTCAGATGGATTTGGCTGAAACTTGGTACAGATGACCTCTTGAACAATGTTTAAATAAATGCCAAAGTCTAGGTTCCCTCCTTGATCCTATACTGGTCACTCAAACTCAATTGTAACCAGGTAAATCGGACAGTTGTCCTGTTGAGGGTCAAGGAGACAACCTACGACTTTGACATTTCTTTAAACATGATCTGCAAGTGTACCAAGTTTAAGCCAAATCCATCTAAAGGCGACGTTTCTCCTACGTGACCTTTGAGCGACCCATAAAGGGTCAAGGTGTCGTTTTAGAGCTTTAAGGTCCATTCAAAAGTTGTTAAGAATCCTATGATCTACAAGTATACCAAGTTTGAGCAAAATCCATATGAGGGATATTTGCTGTGTACTTCGTGCGATATCCGTTGATTCTCCAAATTGAATGTTAAATTACGAATCTTCCTACACTGCACATAGATGGAAACGCTGAGCCAAGCCGACGGAATTCGGGACAACGGCGCCGAATCGAGGCCGCCCCCGAGCCAGCTCCTGCCCTCCAAAGTGACGAGCAGCTGGTCCCTATACCCATGGAAGAAATTCAAAGAAGCATCCGACAGACCGGACACGTCCCTGACGGCGTGACTTGCTCCTGCACTTGTAACGGGCTCCCGATTGATGCTGACACGCGGGGAGGCAGCATGGGCGGTGACGGGGCAGATTAAAAAATGGGCACTATACGTTAGGTTACTTTTGAAATTTAAAATCCGCTCTATTTCACAATAATGGCTACCTCTTACTACACAGACGCAGTCAGGACTTGAATAGTAAATACTCTTTATTCATTTTTTTTGTGTGTAATTTGTTTAATTTTACATTTAATTGGACGCCTCCTATTTGTGTTACTCAATTCGAACAAGGAAAAAGGGAGAACCAGGAGTGTGTGGGGAAAAATCTACTTCGTAACACGTTACTCAATAATAACTGTTGCTTGAGCACACCTTCGAAAATCATTTAAATCAGTAGAAGCTATAGAATTCTTGTTGTGGGTTGAAATGAGCGCTGCCGGTTGGTTCCACGCTAGACGCGCTAGAAGTAGTCCTCGTCCTCGTCCTCATCCGCTGGGTCACGTTTTCCGATGTCCTTGAAGAGGGCCTTGTATGCCTCCGGATTCCCCGGGAAGCGCCTCCGCCGTTCTGACGCCAACTGGGCGCGCCGGGCCTGCTCACGCCGAAAGGCTCGTCGATCCGACCTTGATGAAAATAGCGGGGGGAGTGAGCTGAAAAAGAAACAGAACTGTACTATTCAGAGAGGTATTAAATCACTTGTTTTTCATTAAATCCCATCACAATGGGTTTTAATGTGATTAAATATAATTTTGAGTTATCCCACTTTGTCGATTAAATTGTATCACAGTGTGATTTAATTGATTTTAATTAATTTTCACATTTCCCATTTTGTCGATTAAATTGTATCACAGTGGGATATAATGGGTTTTAATATAATTTTCAGTTATCTGTTATCCCCCATTGTTGATTAAATCACACCACAGTGGAATTTAATGGAATGTAATGGGATTTTCCGTTATTTCACTTTGTGGATTAAAATATCATCCCAGTGGGATTTAATGTGGGTTTTAATGACATTTTCCGTTATCCCACATTGTTGATTAAATCCCATCACAGCGGGAATTAGTGGAAGTTAATAGAATCTTCGCTTATCTCACTATGTTGACTAAATGCCACCACCGTTGGAATTAATGGACATCTGATTCAATGGGTTTTAATGGGATTTAATGGAATTTAAAGCTATCCCGCTATTTTGATTAAATCCCATCACAGTTGGATTTAATAGATTTTCACGAAAGTCAACGCATTTGTAACTTATCTCACTTTATCTATTATATTAAATCCCACAATGTGTGGAGTTTAACGGGATTTAAACAGGCGCAATTTTTCCAAAGTTATTTATCCCATCTGCTATAAATCCAATTAAATCCCACCGAGCACCTCTGGTACTATTATGATAAGGAAATCGGAGGTCATCCTACTTGAGGACTGAAACACTTACTGAGGGGAAAAGTTCCGCTGTCCATCAAGGAAGCTAAAGTTGAATAGTCTTCCAGTCCCAGTCCGCCGTTCCTCCGCCCCCTCCGCGTCCCAGTCCTCTTCCACCGTGTTTGGATTCGGTGGCCTGACAGGAGCCGGCGGCGGTGGATGGAACGGTGAGCCGTTGGGAGCCCGTCGTTGTGGCATGCCGCCGGCCGTTCCTGGCATCTGTGGCCTGCTACCGAAGGATGGCTTCGTGTTCGACGGTACGGGACTCGGCGGCTTGGGATTCTCGGACTTGGTTTCGGCCGTTCCGGGATTCGGGGGTTCTGACTTGGTACAAATGTTCCTTGGTACAGGCCCGTACGAACAACCAGGTCTGGGCTCAAGAATTGGAGCTGGAGCTGGACCTAAAGAGATAAAGAGGAGACATTTAATTAAGAGGATTGATTAAACGGTCACCAATTAATTCGAAACTTCTCACCAATTAGAGCTATTGTAATTAGCTATCCCTATTCTTTAAATCCCTATTTTTCAAAAATATGTGACCCCAGACATATGTAATTAATTCCGTATTCCGTGCCAACGCTTATAACTTCGTTGCCCATACACGGGTTAATCCAAACAACGACCTTTGTAACCATTCGGTCGTTTCAGATTTGGACTTGCCTGAGGGCTTGTCAGGGCACTCCTTCTCATGTTCCTTAAGTACCAATCGATGGACATGATGCCATTGGCTCCACTGACAAATCTCAATGTCCGACGGCCGGTTTCCGGCAGTGCAGTCCCGCAAGTGCTGCCGCCGGCATTTGGTCAGATGGCTCATCCAACTCTTGTCCCTGTAAACACGGGTCAAAAGTTTTTGGTCAGCTCTTGTATTTAATATATGAATATGAGTTACAAGTAACGACCTCGCCTTCGGCTCGTGTCTTATACATGCGCACGCGGCTCCGCCGCTTAGCGCGGTTGGCTCTACGCTTGGAACAAATTAGTACAAATATTTTGATTAATAAATAAATTGATAAATTAACTCTAGAAATGGTGTGATATGTTAGAAAGCCATGTCACAGAAACAAAGTAC